>JAFVLL020018926.1:0-137299 GCA_021397915.2 Tor tambroides
TTAGTACTTATAAAGCACATATTCTGCATGACCATACTCTACATCCCTAATCCTACCCAATACCTAAACTTAACAACTACCTTACTAACTATTAATAAACAGCAAATTAAGAGTTTATTGAGGCAAAAGTCATTGTAAATGGTTTGTTAATAGCGAGAATTGGATCTTAAAATAATGTTTTATAGTTATGGAGCCTTGCACATTACATGAGGGGGGAAAATAACAAGATATCATGGCCACAAATTAAAAATTAATTCCCACAACTTGTTTTAGTCAAAGTTAGTTAAATCGTGGCCATGATTTAAATTAAAATGAGGGCACAAATAAGTACAACATGGTTATTATTTAAACTAAAAAGGGGGAATTAATTCACTAAAACATGGCCACAAATTAATAGATTGTGAGAACAAATTCTTCATCCTCCGCATGTCATATGCAAGTTTCCGTGTATATTAGTATTTTAAACAAGAATTTGTTTATACAGCTAAAAACAACTTTCCCAAAGAGGAAAGCCTAATAAGACCATTGCCTTAACTAAATATAACATTTTTAGACTGAAATAATGCACGTGATGTTATTTAACGTTACATTAAGCATGAATGTTTATCACACTGAACCTATACCTAAATGTTAGTCAACATTTGTATGACAAGAGCACCCCATTGAGAATCAATTGTAATTGCATTATCATGTCCCTTTTTTCTTTCCTCTCAGCATTCATATTTTAACACATTTTCATTATCGTTTGATTTCAAACAGTGCTTCGTCAGCTCCCAGATAGTCCGATTATGTTCCTGGCCAGCACTACACAAGGTGCTAACGGATCTGGCACAGTACTTTTTGAAAGCGTGACCCTAAATCACGGCCAGTTATACTCGCCAAAAACAGGCATATTTCGCGCTCCTACTTCTGGTGCTTACCTCTTTGTGGTGACACTGGACTTTGGACCAGGCTCATCTCTGGCTCAATTAAAGAGAGGTGGAGAGGTAGTTGCCTCCTTGCGGCAGAACCCGAGGAAGTTGGTTGCACCTGCAACGCGTGTCTTCATCCTGCAGATGGAGCAAGGAGAGGAACTCCGTCTAGAGCTGGCGCAGGGAACTATAGAGCGCAACAACCCACACGATAACACGTTTGCGGGTCTACTAATGCTGCAGACCACCTGAGAACATGCAACTAACTAAAGGTGCAAAAGGACTGCAAGATGGAAAAAATATGCACTGCTCACCACTTAAATTTCTCTTTCAGGATCTGAGAGACTAAAAGGTTAAGACATTGAGCACTGTTTTCAAAGAATAAGATTTAGATGATGTGTCCCTATTTGGTGGAATACAACTCTTACAGTTGGTCCCAGTGTGACAACTAAGATATTCCTTATAAGCCCTAAAATAGATGTCAGGATATTGTACTTTTTCAGTTCATACCAAAGAAGAACAAGACAAACAAAACCCACAGAAAAAATGTGTACTAAAATTATATTTTTAAAAGAGTACATGGATAAATATTATACAGAGTATGAGGCCTAATCATAAGGCACCCTTCCAACATGGGGCTGAATTAAAAAAAAAAAAAATTCCAAATTAGACAGGTTGTTTAATATATAACAGAGACGGGCTGGGTGATACTATGGTAATGCACACTGAAATTTCTACAGGCATATATACAGTAAGGTAAAACACATCCTTTCAACACACTTCATAACTCAGATTACAGTGAGGAGGTGAATTCTTAATTTTTGGATGAAGAACAGAAGTCTTAGGGCATGGATACAAAATTTAGTATTTGGGAAAATGCAGGCAAAATTATTGAAATGAAAAAGAGATTCTTCTGGAATAGCCATGAAATGATTCTTCTTTCTTTAATGCAAACAAATGCTAATTTAACATTTTAAAATCCCCTTTAGCCACGGAAAAGCATTTGATATGGATGATTTTTCAGATTTCTTGTATAGTAAGAGCAACGATTGTATACAAATGTATTTTCATATACACCAAATCTAATGTTTCTCTAGCATACTGTACTGTATGCTGAAGTTATCCACTCTGAGGTGAGATAATGTTTCCTTTAATAGATCTATTATTTATTTTCAGAATATTTTAAATACTTTTGTAAGCATGTCAGTAACCTAATCAAGATGCCCTTTTGGCGTTTCCAGGCATACTGTTCTGGAAGTATTGTGACAAAGCACCTTAGTCTTGCACTGATGTTATCAAAGCATTGTATATTCACACTTCCTGTCTTTAAGGGTCCAGATTGTGGTGTAAAGAACTATTGTGAATTGTTTTGTTACCATTACAAATCACATTGGTCTTTTCAATGGCACTGAGAATAAAAAAAAAAAAAAAAAAAAGTATTCTAGAGCACAACACTGCATTTTCTAAAGAATAATAAAATTGAATCTGCATGGGAGTTCTGTAAACATGTTATGCAACAATGTGTGTTTTGGATCGTACCAGTTACCAAGACCATATTTTGGCAGCCCTTACTGAAATATAAAGCTCTGATGACTAACAGATGTTACAGTCGTAGCCTCCACCTTCAGCCACCTCACAAACATAAACAGTTCAAACACATGATTCATAATATTGGCAAGGACATATGATCAGAATATCACCAAATCCTTGAAAGTCACATTCATAGTAATCTATACCAGCATTTCTAAATGAAGTGAACTCAGGAAAGTATCAACCAATTCACCAAAAAACACTAAACTGAGTTTGGCAACTTTGAAGGGGTGTTCATACTGACCGCAGTTCAAGAAATCGCTGCTAACAGAAAATCCACTCGACTGTAAACACCTGTCAGTATGAAGATTTTTCTTTCCTAATTAAGATGAGATGTATTGACAGCTGGTTCACTTGATGAAAATATATGGTCAAAGGCTTAGTGAAAGAATGCACTGGGAATGTTTTCTATTGTGAGAATGCTTTAAAAACGCAAACAATATATGGTTTAGGCAACAACCATTTTGACACGCGTGTGAAAAATTAAACTGCATATACTGAAAAAGCAGCATGCATCTCTTTACCTTTAACCTTCTGTGGGGGATGAGAAAAGAACTACTGTATAGTTAAATTATGATTTTTAAATGCCACACATCAGATAGTCTACAACAACTCTTAACTGGACGAGGTTATATTGATAGCATATTGTTTTGCTCTTTTGTCAGTTCATCTATTACTATAATATATTACACATCATACATTAAATCACAGTATGCTTTACACAGATTCCATGAGAAGTCAACAGCATTTCATCCATATGGCAGGAAGTTTATCCCAGAATCTACAGGAACATATGCAGAATAACTTGAGTGTATTTTAAGGCAGTGGGGTTTACGTCAATCTTTCCCACTCTACTCTTTCAGTCTGTTGCAGTAATCCTCTGATCCAAGTCTGCAATGATACAGCTTTCACAGAAAGCAGCAAAGGCACCATTGTCTGATTCAGCAGAGAAAGAGAGCTTGCTATATTTCATAGTTGTGTTAGATGTCACCATCACCAACTCTCCTCCTCCTCCTCTGTGACAGGGACAATGATGTCAAAGACGAAACAAAAGCCACTCAGATTTTAATGTCTTGAGATTCCACCATTTTTGCTAAAGTCTTCTTGACTCGTAGGATGGTCAGGCGTGATGCGGGATTGTGGGCCCAGCATTCTGACATCAGCTTTAACACGGCCCTCAAACACTGGGGAGAGAAACTCTTATTAGATCATGAAATACATTTCAAATCTGTTAATATTTATTAACTGAAGCTTCTATGCAAATATTATAAGGGAAAGTTCACCCAAAAATTCTGTCATTAATTACTCACCCTCATGTTGTTCCAAACCCGTGAGACCTTCGTTCATCTTAGGAGAACAAATTAAGATATTTTTGATGAAATCTGAGAGCTTTCTGACCCTGCACAGACAGCAACGCAGCTACCACATTCAAGGCCCAGAAAGGTAGTAAGGACATCATTCAAATAATCAATGTGACATCAGTGGTTCACCCGTAAAGCTACGAGAATACTTTTTGCGCGCAAAGAAAATAAAAATAACGTCTTTGTTCAACGTTATCTTCTCTTCTGGGACAGTCTGCCACCATTAACAAGAGCACCGTGGGAAAGTCTTTATTTTTGTTTTCTTTGTGCACAAAAAGTATTCTCGTAGCTTTGTCAAATTACAGTTGAACCACTGATGTCACATGGACCATTTTAACGATGTCCTTACTACCTTTCTGGGCCTTGAACGTGGTAGTTGAATTGCTGTCTACGCAGGGTCAGAAATTCTTGAGAACTCTTGGATTTCATCATAAATATCTTAATTTGTGTTCCAAAAGTGAACGAAGGTCTTACAGGGTTTGGAATGACATGAGGGTGATTAATTAATGACAGACTTTTCATTTTTGGGTGAACTATTCCTTTAACTAAATCTGTAAACATTCTGCAAATACAATCTGTAAATATGCTGCCACCTGCTGGATGACTCACCTCATCACTGTTCCATCTGTTGGATACAGTGGGCCGCAGTCCTTTGACGCACACAACCTCAAGCATATCCTCATAAGACGGATCTGATGGCACCATCTCATAATATGGTAGCTGATAGTCCTCAACGATACCTGGGAAACAGTCAGTGAATTAATTCATTAATTACTGATGGTTTCAATTCTGTAAGGATCCACAACAGGAAGTTTTCATTTTAGATCAAAATACTTAAAGTTGCAATCTAATGTAAGTAGTGACATCTTTTCTTTTGTACTGTGACAAATCTGAGTGAATATTATAATCCAAAAGAAAAAAAACATGTAGCACGGGACTAAATAAAAGTTCTATCCAGCAGTTGTTGATTGGATGGAGGCAGTTCTGAATGCAAGCCTGCAGTTGATTATAAGAAAGGGGCGGGGCTAATGCAGACAAAATGATTGGAGAAGTCATGCTTTACCAGATTACAAGTTTAAAAAAAAAAAGTATGAAATGAGTACATGAAATGAACTCTTTACAATAAGTTCATTAAGATGTATTTACAGCCTTTATAGGGTGAATTTCCATTTCATGCTGACTGTAAAATGATGGCTTGGATATGGAAAATATGGTCACACTTTCCCGCTATTAACAAACCATTAACTATGACTTTTGTCTCAAGAAAATCCTAATTTGCTGATTATTAATAGTTAGTAAGGTAGTTGTTAAGTTGAGGTATTGGGCAGGATTAGGGATGTAGAATATGGTCATGCAGAATATGTGCTTTATAAGTACTAATAAACAGCCAATATGTTATAAATAGGCATGCTAATAAGCAACTAGTTAATAGTGAGAATCGGTCCCTATACTAAAGAGTTACCAAAAATCTCTTAACAGATGTATAAAGCAAAACAAAAAAAGATTTAGCAGTGAATTTGTCTAATGAATACCTCCAGTGACACAGCGTCTGGCCATTTCCCATATAACCAGCCCATAACTGTAGATGTCTGCCATGATGTAGGCCTGGAAGTGGTTCTTATTCAGAGTCTCATCCAGGACCTCTGGAGCCATATAGCGTCGGGTCCCCATACGTGTGCTCAGTGGGATGTCCACTTCATTTGTGTCACTGAGACAAACAAAAAAAAAAGTTACTTCCTCAAAATGACTGAACAAACAACATCAGAATGAACGAAGAGTGACGAAGCACCTGTTGAATTTCACAGCAAGCCCGAGGTCAGCGATGCAACAGGTGCCGTTTTTCTTTATGAGGATGTTCTTGCTCTTCAGGTCTCTGTGAGAAATGGCTGGTTTTCCCTGCGTGCCGTAGATCTCCGTGTGCAGGTGACACAAGCCACAGGCTGCAGAGTAGGCCAGTTTGAGCAGGACCTGTGTGTCCAGAGTGATGAACTTCAAATAGTCATACAGAGAGCCGTTCTCATGGTAGTCTGTGATCAGGTACAGCTGCGTAGAGGCTCCAGTACCATTAATGTCAGCAGCAATGAAGCCTTCAGACAGATCAAAGAGTTGTGTTATATAATTATATAATAATAATATAACAAACACTACACAAGAACGAGATCATCTTGAATGACATGAAGTGTACCTAGTATGTTCTCGTGTCTCATGAGCACGGTCTGGTAGATCTCTGTCTCTCTGAACCAGCTGGCCTCCTCTCGAGTGAAGAACACTTTCACTGCTACCTTCTCCCCCCTCCACCGGCCGAGCCACACCTCTCCATACCTGCCTTTTCCAATAAGACGCACTGTCTGGATCTGCTTCGCAATGGTGCTTTCACTGCCTGGAAAATGGGCAGGAACGCTAGTGATGGAGTACCGTTCTTGAGCAGTTAGGTTCATTTGAGACGAATCTTTAATGTATTCGGGAAGAACGAGTCGTCTCGGGAGTGATTCGTTCAGTTGCGCATAAAATCCTATAGGTTCTGCACTGAATTAGTTCACCTGTTTTGAGTCTCCGGGTTTGAGTCGTTCGTTCATCACGTGACAGCCTCATAAGCTAAACCTATGCAGTCAGAGCCGGAAAGAGAATTGATTAGTTCATCTATAGATTCTTCGGGTTCGAGTAGTTAGATTTCATCTAATGACAGCCTCATAAGCTAAACCTATGCAGTCAGAGCCGGAAGAAAATTAGTTCATCTAGAGTCTTCGGGTTTTTCGAGTCGTTCGTTCATCACGTGACAGCCCCATACGCATAACCTATGCAGTCAGAGCCGGAAAGAGAATTGATTAGTTCATCTCGAGTCTTCGGGTTTGAGTCGTTCGTTCATCACGTGACAGCCTCATAAGCTAAACCAATGCAGTCTGAGGGGAAAAGACTTAATAATAATAATAATAATAATAATAATAATAATAATAACCAACTCTTTAGTTTATTACCTTTGTTACCACATTCAGTGTTATGGAAAAGAACCATCATGACAGAAATTCACACATTTATAAACCGTAAGAAATAAAAAGCTACAATTTGAGACCAGAAACGCATCACGTAACTGTAAGAGTAAATGATGATGATAATAATAATAATAATAACTATGCACCCGTTTGTAAGGAATTCAAATTAACTAATTTCTCTATCCAATGCTGTCACGTCACGTGACAAAAGAACAAACGACTCAAACCCAAAGACTCGAGAGATGAACTAATCAATTCTCTTTCCAGCTCAGATTGCATAGGTTTAGCTTATGAGGCTGTCATGTGATGAACGAACGACTTGAACCCGAAGACTCGGGAGATGAACTAATCAATTCTCTTTCTGGCTCTGACTGCATAGGTTTAGCTTATGAGGCTGTCACGTGATGAATGAACAACTCAAACCCGAAGACTCGGGAGATGAACTAATCAATTCTCTTTCCGGCTCTGATTGCATAGGTTTATCTTATGAGGCTGTCACGTGATGAATGAACAGCTCAAACCCGAAGACTTGTCAGATAAAAGGTGAGGTGAGGTGAGCTAATCATAGACTAAAGATCCAGGTAAACAACAAATTATTTTGTTTTTGTTTCTTATACCATAGTTTTGTACTGTTTGTAGTGTGATCAGCGTTTGCATAAGTAGTAGATTTGTTTAGGAAGCATGCGTAACATTTTAATTATATTTTGCTAAAATGAACGAAATGAACGAAATGACTCGAAAAAAGATTCGTTCATTTTGCTGAACGAGACTCAAAGGTCCGAGTCAGTAAAATGATCCGAACTTCCCATCACTAGCAGGAACACGGTGAAAAAAAAGAGCTCCTATAAAGATCCTACAGTTTGCATTTCTGATTTCTCACCAGGAGGGGGAGCCCAGAGCCACTGCCAGAGGTTTGAGACTGGTTGATGAGATCTTTCAGAGATTCTCCTGCTGGGATAAAGGCATCATCCTGCTCCAGGTCTCTGTGGTAGCGTTGCCTCTCCGTCTGCCACTTATACCTGGAGACAGTCCAAAACAAAATCTTTTTTACAGCTATACTTGAAATCTGAGAGCTCTTTCTTTTTTTACAAACATGACACGTTTTGACAGATAACTAAACTCAATAAACAGATACTAAAAGACTGATTTGTTATAAAGGCAAACTTTTCCATAGTTAGTAGTCTTGCCCCTACTTGCAGTAAGAGAAGTGTTTCTCTTTTGACAACAACAGGCCATGATGTGGGTGGCATGTGTTTTCAAAGGTGCTATGCAAAAACACTGCAAGCATTACAGTTACAGTTCACTGATGTGGAAAAAATGGGCACGTCACAAGCGGCTATTATATGTAACAGCTTCAGTGTGTTTTGCTGCTTCAATGCGGTGATGATCTCACCTGTAATAACAGATGACAATGGCACAGATGAGGGTGCAGAAGCACACAGTCACTGAAATGAGGAAGACCAGCCAGTGGGGGTCTGGTGGTTCTGTAAAGAGATCAAGAGAAAACACATGTCCATCCTTAAGGCATTAGGTTAGCCAGGGCTCAATTAGCAGGTCTGGTCAGATTTGTATTTTGGCAGATTTAATTTATTTTAAAATAACAGGGAATTTTTAGCAGCCATTACTCCAGAAATAATTTTAGTATACTGATTTGGTACGCAAAAACATTTCTTAATATTATAAATGTTGAAAACAGTTGTGCTGCTTAATATTTTTGTAGAAACCATGATTTTTTTTTTTTCAGGATTGAATGAACAGAAACAGAATTTCAAAAAATATATTTGTCAATTTTGATCAGTGCATTCTTGCTGAATAAAAGTATTAATATTCTTAAAAAAAAAAAAACCATTCTGAATGCTAAACATTAATATACATGAATGATTTTGCCAAGAAATTACAGTATATTACCACATTATATGCTTATTTTGTATATTGTATAATGTGTATTATTTATCAGGCAATTAGTACATAAGCATACCAGTCTCTCGAGGCGGCAACTCTGGCTTTAGGTCTCGATTACAAAAGTCAAACTGGCAGCATTCGATGGTTCGACGTGTCTGTGCAAACTGTGAATCCTGTGAATAATCAAATGAGTCAAACTTAGAAAGTCTGATATTTAATTACACAAGGTGTCAAAGCATAAAACACTTACAAGAAACAACGTTTCCTTACCTTGCACTGAAAGTGAGAGCCCTCATATTTCATACAGCCTGAGCTTAAGATCACGTCTCCATTTTCATCTTCTTCAATGATGGCGAAGCACTGCCCATTTGTCCTGTTATGTTTCAAAGAAAAGCAATCTGCTTAATTTTTTTGAATACATATAAACAAAGCACAAACATGTGCAATAATCACTTAAAAGGTGCCATGGCATATGACATTTACTCGCAGGTGTTGTTCTTGGCATCATCAGGGCAGTGCCCTGAGCAGTGGCAGCTGAGGAAGCGGGCAGCATCTTCTGGTGCCACAGTAGAGTCGTCTCCGATCCTTCTGGAGTCTGAGCCAGGCTTCACTCCAGTGCCCTGTAGCATGTGGTCAGGATTCTGACCCGCTGTAAGTGAAAAGACACTAACAATTAATGGCAGGCCAGGTGAGCAGAGACATAAAATGGCCAGAAGGTGTTAATAAACAAATGTCTGCGGTTCCATAAACTCACACACTACTGTTCAAAAGTTTGGGGTCAGGAACATTTTTTAAAAAGAAATTAATACTTTTAATTAATTAATACTTTTTCAGCACAGATGCACTAAACTGATTGAAGTGACAGTAAAGACATTTACATTGATTCAAAAGATGTGTTTTTTTAAAATTGTGCCTTTGACAATAATCATATAATCCTGAAAATTATAAAGGTTTCCACAAAAATAATAGGCAGTGCAACAGTTTTTCAACAGTTTCTTTCTCTTATATGATAATAATAATAAATATTTCTTAAGCAGCAAATCAGCATATTAGAATGATTTCTGAAGGATCATGTGACACTAAAGACTGCAGTAATGATGCTGAATATTCAGCTTTGCCATCAGGAATAAGTTTCGTTGTAAAATATATTAAAATAGAAAAAAATATTTTAAATTGTAATAGTATTTCACAATTTTCTTTTTTAATGGAATTTTTGATTAAATAAATGCAGCCTCGGTGAACAGACGAGAATTCTTTCAAAAACATAAAAAAAATCAATCTTACAGACCCTGAACGTACAGTAGTGTACATCTATGACAAAACTAGCTTAAAAGCTAGCAAGGTGTGTTTTTTCTCTTCATAACATCTCTTAAGCAGGGATGACAAAAATACCAGTGCTTAAGAACCAAAAACATACTAAAATAAAAATCTGTAGCGAATACTCAATTTAGTAGCCAGCTCTGCCTGACAGTTGCCTAACGAAATTTAGGTATTGTGTCAATCCTCAATAAGGCCACCATCTCGTACTTTTATAATTTTCCATCCTTCACTCCCACTCTGTAAACCTGCTCCTGTTCAAATCTAGCCCAACTACCATGTATATCCCTATATCACACCCTCACAACCATATATTTTCCTTTTTATTTGAATTTCAGTTCAGTAAAGGCCTTTGAGACATGTCACTACTGATCTTACTGTCTCCTTATCATGTCACAGTGCATGAGCATGTACTGCTGTAGCTTTCTGTTGAGCTTGACTCCACCGCAGACGTTCCAGTCCAGACCTGTCGGTAAAACAGCTAATCACTCACAAAGCAGCAGTTTGAGAGATTGGGCGGCAGGGCGACACGGCGCTCTCTTTATCAGCTGCATTCCATCCTCAGATCCCATTACTAGTCTGTCTTACACAGCCTCCCCGTGTGCTGCTGATCTTACAATTAGACTGGACTTTCCTCTTGGACTAATTCTATTAGGACTCTGTGATTAAATAGAGAGCTGGGCACAATAAAGGAGCTTCTGTTGCTCTTCGATTCACTGCATAATTCAGTGGATCGCCTACAACGTACATACACTGAAAATGTGATTGATGAGTGCATACAACTCAATATAAACACAGTATGAGCCTAACAAAATAGGCAGCCTGAAAGAAATACTATTAGAAATATGATATCATGAAGAACACATATTTTTCCCAACATGTGTAAGCATATCACAGCAGTTCTTGCTTTGCAACTGTTGAATGTCCCACGGCAAAAGAAAACTTTAATACTGAATTAAATTTAGCAAGTTAAAATGGATTTTACCATGCTGTGGGTGCTTAAAGAGAAATCCTGTTATCATTTTTTCAGCCTTGTGTTGTCCCAAACCTGCAGAACTTACTTTCTCCTGTGCAATACAAAAGAAAATATTCTGGAAAAATGTGTTTTTCGTCCGTACAATGAAAGTCAGTGGGGTCCAATGTTGTTTTTGGTTTGGAACAACATGAGGGAGATTAAAATTTCATTTTTGGGTGAAATATCCCTTTAACCCTCCACAAATCATATTATGTAATGAGGTTCATGAGACAAACCATTATAGTCATTACTGTTGTTAAGCTAACAACTCTAGTTAAAGTTGCAGATTCGGAACATTTTTTTATAATGATATTTACATTATAAAAAACATTAAAATCTGGATGGTGTGGAAAAAGGAAATCGTTGTTATCTCCAACTAGGACTGTCACTAACGATTATTTTGGTAATCGAGTAATCAGTTGATTATTCTGACGATTAATCGAGTAATCGGATTATTATAATTAATTTTTGTAGTAATAAAATAGACCTAAGCGAAACAATAGCCTTTAAAATTACTTAGAATACATATATAATAGCAATGAGGCAATAATAATTAGATCAAATTAGGTATCAAAAGCAAGTAATCATTAGAGTTGAGAATCGAAAATCAATTCCAATTCCATAATCGGATACTTAAGGTCAGGAATCGGATACTTGTTGTAAAATTAAAATTTCAATTACACTATCAATCCTGTGTGCGCATCTTTTTCTTTAGGTGGCAAAAAGGGGATGTTAAAAATGTATTTGTCTTTGAACCCTTCATTCAAGAGATTCATTCAAAAACACTGAATCTTGAGTGAGTCATTAATTCAATTCCATTCATAAATTCCATGAGATTTTGTTTGGTTGTCTAATATTTTTTTCTTCAGAATTGCGAGAGAACTACAACCTCCACTAAAAAAAAAACAAAAAAAACAAATATCCAGAACTGTGCAGCACTATTTTGCACAGCTCTTAATTGAGTGCAGTTTTTATGTAGCCGGCATATTTTTGTTCATGGTATTAACCAGCAATTAAACGTTTTGCAAAAAGTGACACAGAATAAATATGTTTGATATCTAAATGTTTGACTTCATTTTTTTTTAAGCACATTGGAATCAAAACTGGGAATCAATAAGAATCTGAATAAATAAGCAGAATTGGAATCAGAATTAGAATTGATAAAATTCAAATGATACCCAAGCCTAGTAATCACATGGTTTTATTGAACAAAACTGTTAAAAGTACATAATGTATTATAAACAATAGAGCTAATGTACATTACGCATTATAACAAATGACTGCAGAGGGTGCCAATGACCTGACGATTGCTTTTACACTTTACAGCGATCTAATACTTGTTTATTATTGACTAAACATTTAACTAAAATGTCCACTTAATCTTTAATATTTGGCCATTTTTTATGACAGAAATGCTACAGCCACAGTAATTTGTGAACATCAAATAAATATGTGGACATCAAAACGTGTAAACTCAGACTGAGGGTTTGAGCTTTTATTTTGAAATCTAGACGAAGAGTTAGCATACTGAGAAAGATATTGATGTATTCTTCTGTGTTTGTGTAGGTTTATAAATGGTTTAACTTACAAATGAAATGTAAATAACAGTTCATTTGGAGCAGCATTTACTGTGAACGTACATAACCTACACGCAGGTAAATAATTGAAGTGCAAATATTAAACCTGCATAGCATATATTTATTTTATTGAATTGTAGCATTTATGAATTCACAACTGCATTATGCTTCATTATGAATTTTAAATGGGTTTAATATATCATGCAGCCTTGGAAAATGGTCTAATAATGCATTTCATGGACTCTGGTCCACTTCCGGTATTTTGCCGGTTACTCAACACGGGCAAAATGCAATTGAGGATTTTTAAAATTGAGTACTCAAACTGAATTGAGGAATCGTGACAGCCCTATCTCCAACAGCATTATGGGAGTCAGACAAAATGAGAGAAAGCAAGAAACATTAACAAAACCGTCGATCTCAATACAAACAAGACTGCTGGAGAAACACCCTGAGAAAACAGAGCTGATGGAGGCAGTGCAGTTAAATGTCCAGATAAAGTCTGTGAAGCTGCGAGACGCTGCCTTTGACACGCTCAGTCTATCAGAACGATTCTAGACCGCAAACTAAATGATGCACTCAGCCTCTCAAGTGCTCTTGTTCAGGGTGCGGACAGAGTCCATATCTTTCTTAGTTAAGTGGATCAAACACACCGTCTAATGTTACTTTACTAAACTATAAAAATCAACTCTTAAAGAGAATTACACTGTCTAGACTTCATCTCATTCAACTGCTCGCAAGGGATTTCAATGAGATCATTTCAGTAATTGATCTACTCATAAAGCAAATGTAAGAGGTTGTGTGGCCTTGGGCCCAGGCTAAGGGAGACAGTCCCCTTTATGAAGGCAGATCCTGATACGCAGGGCTAGGATGGAAATTACGCATTAGGAGAAGGCTGGAGAGGGATCAAATGGGCAAAGCCCCAAAGAGGAACCCAGGGATCCCTCTCCATCACGCTTTACTCCTCTTCTTCAATCTCTCCACTCATGGTCAGTGCTTGAGGAATGACTTTGGGACTGAAGGATCTTGAATCTGGTTTTCACTGTAACTGCACAAAAATTTATGGGCGTGGCAGAAAATGTAACTTACAACAATGTTAGGATTTCAAAACTCTTATGGCCTTCAAAATAGCTGTGAAGCAGTCCTTTTGACTGGGCAAAGGATCTCTGCCCACTGCTGGCCTGCGACTGGTTGTGGGCGATGATTGATGTGTCAGAGGGGCCCATTAGAGCCTCCACATTCACATGTGTGCCTAATTTTGCCGCCAGTTACAGTGGAGTCTGAGGTCTGGCAGATCATCCCCCCATAATGAGACTCTCTATCAGATACACACCATTACCCTCTCTCTCTCTCACTTGAGAAAAAGAGCAAAGGGAAGAAACAAAAATAGATTTCAGTCTACAGCAAAGCTGAATTACACCATTTCCCTTCACAGTTTCATTGACTATATCCCACTTCACATTAATAGTTATGCTCAATCCTCACACATGCTACTTGGAAGAAAATTGTGAATTAAACATAGCTGAATTAAGTTGGTATACTGGAATAAATTGTCTGTGTCATTTCTGGGGCTATTTTACATGCATTTCATTCGTTCACCTCACCAAATTTAATGCCTGCCTACATTTGAAACACGCTTTCTTCTCCCCTAGGAGGAGTGCTAACCTCATTCACTTTTCAATCCAGGTACAAGTCTACAATTGCTTGGGGAAAAAAGCACTTTGCACTATGGGGCCAACTGAGGGCTTTCATTTGCCAATGTCACCTCTCTGTTTCTTGAAGATTATGTTTCAGAGGTGCAGACACCTGCCTGAAATTACATCTCAGGGGTGCATCTGATGAGCAAGGTAAAAAAGATGTACTATAGAGGTATTTGACTGGCCATTACACAACTCTAACACTGAGAGAAACAACAACGCATTGAGAAGTCAAATGTCCTCGCCTTCATGCTGCGTCTCTGGTTTCAACCATCTCCTACTTTTCTGCTGCATCTGTACAAAAATGCACTGACAAGGACATTAGACTGATGTTTGATATAATGTGAACTCTAAAGGAAAACTGAGCTGTTTGAAAATCTGACTACTTGGCATGTTACAAGATGACTTTTCTTTCTCTCAAATAATTTATCAGAATCAAATAAAAGACTCCACCAATAAAGCTTTTCAGTTCATCTGCATTGGCATGTGTGGACTAAATATGATTCATTCAAAACTTCAAACATACACATTAAAACAAATAAACAAACGCTTCATTTTTTAATTTAAAAAATGTAGGTGATTTTTTTTTTTTAAATGTAATAATAAAAAAGATAATAAACCACTGAAGTTCTATATTCAGTGTGGAAAAGAAAGCAAGCAAGCCTTTTGTAATATCTGAAATCTACTAAATAGGGGCTTAAATCTGAAGATCAACAGCACAAAAGTGCCCAAGTATTTCTGGAGAACACAGTGTGTTTGGGATAGTTCTTACCAACTAGCAATTGTGAAGTGCCATAGAGGAAATGGTTAATGTGCTAAAAAAGGAAGAGAGAGCGGCAACAATCACTTCAATTGCTTCCTTTAGTGGGGGGCCTCTGAGAGGTTCGTGGTTCAGGAGTGAGTCACGACGGGAAAGATGTCTTTTGAACTCCCTGGCATGAGTAAACACACCTCAGAGATATTAGAGAGGGCTCTAACTCAGAGCACAAAGTATTGTTTTACATAGAAGTTCAGAGTTAAAATATGTTAACATAAACAATGGGAGCTAAAATATAAAGCAGTAGGCTTTTCAACTCAAACTATTTTTTTTTTTTTGTGCACCAAAACTGCTTGACGAGTAATCGGCTATTGCTGTTTGCCTTCACAGCTTACCGACTGTCCACAGGCAACCATCAGTTAGTTTGTCTCAGGGAGGGTGTTTTTATTAAATGAATGTATCAGTTTTCTTGGACATTAGTAAACATCACGTTATTAAGCATATGGAAACGTTCAGATGGGCACATATGATTCCTGCCATGGTGTACTGCAATCACATCAAAGCCCCCCAAAAAACAAATGAATGAAAGAGAACGTGACACTCAAAACAACCAGTGTGTCTCAGTTTTAAACATGTACCTTCAAGAATGTGATGAAGGAATTTCCCCTAAACCAACTTTAATCACAAAAACAGCCATCTGTACCTCATTGAGTTCAAATGAAAATGTAACAATTAACTTGCAACATTACATTGCATTATTTTCTTATCAAATTAAGAGCTTCAATACAGAGCTTCACAGCATGGAACAAAAGCTGCACTCTTATTTTTTTGTAAAATAAATTTCTATCTGTGGAATTAAATTACCTGTGGCATGAGACTATAGTTGACTCACAGCCATTCTGTGTGATAATTTCGATTACTATTATGTTACTACACAACAGCAATATATTCCTTGATTTCTTCAAAAGAGTCTGTGTGCATTTGATGAGTATTTGATAAACTCTCCATTCAGAATTGTAGCTCTGGAGATCACATATGTGTTCATTTGTATTCATATATAACAAGTTGAATTCTAAGAGCAGAGTTTGCATAGAGCAGTCGTAAAAAGGCTTGACAAACACCTATGACCTTGTTTGAATACCACTTATATGCTTAAGACTGTGCTTGGTTTATG
Source organism: Tor tambroides (assembly GCA_021397915.2). Taxonomy (NCBI): domain Eukaryota; kingdom Metazoa; phylum Chordata; class Actinopteri; order Cypriniformes; family Cyprinidae; genus Tor; species Tor tambroides. The sequence goes on from JAFVLL020018926.1 coordinate 16,289, forward strand.
TAAAAAGTATGAATATAAAACTACTGTAAATGTAAGATGAATGTGTGAAGGAAAGAAAACAGCCTTACCTCCAGCGCAGAGCCTCAGAAGCAGGCAGACTCTGGCCAAAACCACAGTGACATACAAAAGCTGTGCCATCGTCAAACAGCGCTGTCGTAACCTTTTGGGTGAGGATGAGATCAGTGCTGATGGCTGCTTATGTTCCTGAAATCCCAGTGAACACTAACGTACAGCAATTCAAATTATGACTGAAGAGATGCAGAGAATGAGAGGAAGACTTGGGGGATGATGATGGCACTAGAAACTCAGAGATCCCTCCTCACGGGGTCCACGGCACTAAAATAATAAAAGAAACAAAGAACATGTGATGAGCAGATCATACACGTCTCAATGCATCTTACTAGATGAGTTTATACACAATTGTCTACAAACACAAAAAAGTCCCAAAAATTGCTATCATCTATAGCTTAATAATCACTCATTATTACTAGAAAAAAACAGACTTGATTAAGCATTGCTGTAATTTTTCTTGGTAGCATTGAACATCATTGCCCCCTTGTTTTTTCTGGGCTTGACCCCTCAACCCGTTAGGTCGGCGCTACTCTTGAATGCTGAAACATGCCCAAATAATTTGATGAAGGATGTTCCGCAATTACCCCGTTGGCCCCTTCCAGCGTTAATAACGTGATGTGTCTGTTCCCTTGTAGGCCTGTGCGTCTCGCTGCAATTAGTGGCCCTGAGCGAAGTCTATCCTGAGGGGGGGACAAATTAGTGGAGGAGTGGGCCGGTGTCTGTCACTTCTGATTTGCCCAGGGGGGACAAAGAGCCCCGACCTGTGCCCCACTTTCACACATCCCTGACCGGATAACAAGGGAACAAAGCTAGTCTCCGCAAAGCAAGGGGACAAGATAGCTGTGTAGGCACCTACACACAGAGACAAGAAGCTGCGGCTGCTAGGTTAAGAGGTACATAAGCAGCAAGATCAAGCACAACTGGGAAAAGTTGAGGCCTGCTGCAAAGATGATGCCTCACAACTTACCAGGTGGCATCGCATTTAAACACTTCAGAAGAAAGAATGGTATAAAGATGTTAAATTTGCAAGCCCTGTTAAAGTATATGCAGAACATAACAGTTTGTCTCTTGCTTCAGGAATGAAATATGGGACTAAAAACCCACATCACTGAAGGTTGAAAGAGTGGGAAGAGAGCCAACGCAGTACAGGAGGATGTTTAGAGGTATCAGTCACTAGTCACATAATCCTTCAGAAATTGTTATAATATGCTGATTTGGTGCTCAAGAAACATTTCTTACTATTATCCATGTTGAAAACAGCTGTGCTGCTTAATATTTTTATCACCACTGTGATGTTTTCAGGATTCTTTGATGAATAGAAAGTTCAAAAGAACATCCTAAACGGCAAGGAAATGAAAGCGATCACTCACATTCTGCAAGTAAAATCAACTTTTATTCAGATGTTTCTTATAGATGAATGGCTAAGCAAGCTGAGTCATGTCTTGACTTGAAGACAAAACTTGGATCTACACACACACACAAAAATGTGTGGAGACAAGGACACCCCTGAAAACAGCTTACTATACTTCTAATATTAGACAGATTAAATCTACTGCTAAACCTCGGAGACTTTCAAATAAAACAAGTCCAGCGGTCATGTGTCTTCAATGGACATCTATCACTATTATTATTGCTTCAAAAGTATCACAGATCTTAAAAAGCAATATATAAGGCACACTATGCTTCAGTGTTTCATCAGACACTCCTGGAGCTTAGCCCTCTGAAAGGCTTTGATGGCGCCATAAATTTATGTTAGGAGGCTGAATGAATAGGGGTATTGTATGGGGATGTGTAACTATGGTGCACCTTTGGAGTCAACCTTAAGGCCTGGCTATGCTTCATTTTCTGCATTCCACTCCATCTTGTGCAGCTTTCACAGTGTACTCGATGAGCACAGATGGATAAGTTCGACACTCTTCTGTCTCAACATTTCACCTTGCATGTGTGCTGTTGTACACGCACTATCTGGACGTGAAAATTATGTCACGCAGTGCACGGAACACAGTCAGCCCAAGTATACTTTGGGCTTTATGTCTGACCATGAATCTCTCTCAGTCCCTAAGGAGGGGGTCATATCTGACCTTCCTAATGTGCAGAACATAATTCAAGGGTTCCCTCTGGTCAACAACCCAACATAAATGACAGTTCACACAACATACAGACAGTCTGAGTGGGGGTTACCACCAGAAGCCAATGTATAATGTATAATATTATGAAATAGACATATCTGTGAAATAAATCTCACCTTGCCTTTCTTATCACTTCTAACTACAGCCTGCACGACGACCAGAGCGGTCTGGTGTTTGTCTCCCCTTCACCCCCGCTCTCTTGGCCTGCGTTGGCCCGAGTCTCTGGTCCCTCCTGGGGCCCCTCCTTACAGCAGGGCTCCCAGTACTGGAGGCTGCCTTCCCTCAGTGTCGGCGCTATGCCCGACATGCCTTTCAAGGCCTGCTAGACTGCAGGGCAGACTTTCTGGCTCCGCTGCCATTGTTTGCTTGGCTGCTTTGCGCCTCATCCCAGGAAAGGATTAGCATAAGAATACTGTGGCCCACGGACCAACTCTTTCTATCATCCTCTCTTTCATCCTCACCGAAGTCTCACATCTCTTCCTGACACAACACCAATCAATGTCAAGCAGCAGCATCGCAGAGAGTCAGTGAAGCAGAGACTTTAAAGGTAGCACAAGACTGGTGACACAGCAGTGGATCGCAGGAGAAGAACAAAAGTTAATCTGTGGAGCACTTGGGTGCAATATGAGCTACTTCGGCCAGATTCCTCTGGAGGGGTAATGGGTTGAGACACCATTTCTAGAACAAAGCCCCCTAAATTTGAGCACATTTTGGCTGAGAAGTTAAAGAAACTCAGCTCAACAGACTAAGAGCGGAACAGCTTGTCTGTGAAACACTAAACAAATCTCACTAAAGAAGCTGATTTGATCGTCGTGCTTTGTAACTGGACCAATTACCCCAAAATGATTTCAAAGTGCCGGCTACTTAATTTGTCATTACTTTCACAGTTGTTTAAAAAAAAAAAAAAAAAAAAAAAAAAAAAAAAAACAAAAAAACACCTTTACTAGCTAGCTCTTGCTTATTTAAAAAAAAAAAATGTCTAAAACTCTTATGGTGCAAATATTTGTATAAATCTAAAAAATTTAATTACATTAGAATTACTGTTGGTATTTATCATTACAGCATTATGTTATTGATGTTATTTATTATTCAGTTTTCCTGTTTATCATCAGTCAGTAGGAAATGGAATTTGTGATTGTGTTTTCCTTCCTACTGTAAATGGGAAAAATGGGATTATTGTCTTGTGCCAGAGGGAGGAAATTTTAATGCTTTTGATTAAAGATTACAAGAGAAAATTAATTTAAAAAAATGCATGAATTAATCTTTTTATATATAATTTTACTTATAAATATCTTGATTTCATGGTGACTTTATAAATTGATCAGTTCTCCCAAAAGGCATTCTGCACTGTATTATTATATTTCTCTGCTTTTAAACTGAGACAAATAATTTTTTACTTGGAATTTATATAGGAACAAATATGAAGATGGAAAAGTCCACAAATTTCCTGGAATTACTGAGGCAGCAGAGGTTTATTGCAAGTTTATTTTCCATTACCTGCCTCACACATTCCACCAAAGGGTCTGAGCGTTTGGGTGTGCTGGGGTTTGATGAGATACGGGTCCAGTGCAAAGTAGGGTTGTTCCGATTCCCATACTAGTATCGGAAATTCCTCCGATACCACAAAAAATTCTGGCATCGGTATCGACGAGTACTTGAACCCATGTACCGATCCGATACCATTTTATTAAACAAGACCTATAGTTATGTGCGCTAGCTTTGCTTAACGCTGCAAATCGGAAATCAATTCTTCTTTGCTGCTCAGAATGCAAACTCAGGAAGTTGTGCTGTTGCCACAAGCAACCACTGTTTAGAGCAGCGAAGAAAAAATACAAACGTGCTAGCACATTAAATCAGTAAATCACTCGCATATGCGACTAAATCTTCTCCCTGGGCGACTAAATGATGTCTAATATTAGCCACTGGCTAATAAATATCCGATTTTACTCGGCCAGCGGTGTGCTGGAGGCTACGTATAAGTTAAGCACAGATATATTGTCACTCGCCGAACACTCTGATTGAGCGCTCAGAGTTTCACTCTCCGTCAAGCGATCTGTTTTTCAGATCATCTGAATGGATGTGCAACGCACCTGTATTTGACGTACCGTAAGCTCTAGTGTGAAGCGTACGGCTCGCCGTCGCTTTGCTTTTTTCTCACACGCAAAGAGAGAGAGAGAGAGCAAGAGAGTATTACATGTAGCGCGCCAATTCTGCATGGTATGTAAACCATATTCTTTGTTGTATTTTCCGGTCAAAATAACGGAGTTCCTTTGGAATTCTTCAGCTTAACTGCCGGGTTCTCCGGTAGTAGGCGGAGCTAATGCGCAAATGACAATCTCATTGGCTGGCGCTCAACTATTATCGTCCCTGTTTTGATTTCAGCGAATCAGTTCGAGCCAATGCAGACAAAGTGATTAATATTCATGAGTCCAGCAGCTCGTTAATCTTTAGTGCTTTTTATATTGTACTTAGTAGAATTCATAGTATGATTATTATCTTATCTTAGTATTATTGATAGTTTTTCCCATTTTTTACAGAAACACTGAATGACCAAAAAAGCACCACCACCAGTCCGAAGTTCAGTTAAAATTACTAATATGCATTCATACATGGTTACCAAGTTTTGCTTCTAATTACTAAAGTTCTATCATTAAATAATACTTGATTATCATAATATATTTATAATGCTTGACTGATTGATGTTAACAGTGTACTTTTAGATATTTAAAAAGATGTGCCATTTTCCAAACATTATACATTTTTTTGTTTACTCACCAGACTATATATATATACATATGGTGAAGCACATAATAAAATAATTGTATCAATTCATACAGGGCTAGTAGTACATAGAGCTGTATAACCAGATACACACCCAGGTATCGGATCAGTATTCTGTATCGGCCGATACCCTGAGCCTAGGTATCGGAATCAGTATCGGGAAGGGAAAAAGGGTATCGGAACATCTCTAGTGCAAAGACCTACCGTACTCCCTATCCAGTCTTCAAATTTGAACCATCCCCAGACTTATGATGACCCTGCACTGAGATAGCCTTTACTTCAAGGGACTTTGGTTGACACATTTTTCAATATATTTTCAGAGAAAAATATAATTTTCAGCTTTGCATTATCATTAATCACATTATTTTTCTAAGGGAAAATAATTTTTTCCTCAGTGAAAATTCCTCTTTGAATATTTCACAGCTTAGCATTTGATGACCATAAGTCTGCATGATCTCAGGTGTGAGAGAAAGTGGGTAGGGCTGTTGCCTTGGAAACCAGCCACACGTAGATGAACTTTGACCTGTAAATGTTTGTTTTTTTTCTAAAATGAATTCCCAGATCCAAACATGTGGAAACCATTTGCTGCAGTCCAGCCATCTCTGATGTAGGGAGCATTTTTATCTACTGTGGTCATGTAATCACCACATGAAAACACAACTCTTGGTTGCTTGTACTGCAAGGGGATGTCAGAAGAAGTTGCATTTTTTAGCAGAGGTTTCCTTACCATACAGAAAGATCCATTTCTGTGAAGCATGTTGGCATAGTGTTTGGTAAGCATGGAGGGTGGCTACAGGTGTCATTCGGATCCAGGTGGCTGAATGTCCAAATAGCATTTGGATTCTGGCATAGTACCACAAAACCCTGTAAAATATAGGACAGAATCTTTTTTTTTGCAATTAAAGTTTAATAAACTACAAAAAATACAAGTGTAACGTAAAAGAGTTTATAAATAATAAATATTTGAAAGCATCTTTAAACCAAGGTAACATGAGAACCCAGTTAATAGTTGGAACCAAATCACCCACACTATTTTTATTATCCAGCCAGCCAAACGTATAGTAACACTGGCGAAGCACTGCTACAGTACTTGTTTTGAAGCACAGATACTCCAGATGAATGAACAAGTGAACAGACATTTGAAAGGGTGTTAAAACATGGTTGCTTGGTTTCTATTTCTGCCATATAGAGTAGTTCTATACATTGTAACATCTCATAGTTCAAAACTCTGTGAATTGAGCTTTAAATAATTTTTTCACTTAAAGTGTGTCATGTTGAACCTGGTCATGTCATAGAGTAACCTACAACATAGCTTGACTGAAAAGATGAATGGGACGGAGAAGAGCAGCTAAAGAGAGTTCAACTGAAAGGTGTTTTACCTCCAGTGCATAATTTGGATTTTTTTAGATATATTCTTATTCATAAATGTAATAAATTCAAATTCAAGCAAGTATTTAGATATTGTGGCGGGAGGAGCAAACGACAGACACAGTGGGTGTGGTGTCAGGCCTCGGAGAGGCTTTTATTTAACAGAAATAATCAAAATAGTGTCCAAAGGGAAAAAAGTGTCCAAAATAAACAGGGGGGGTCTGGTGTCCTCGTCGTGCTTCGAGGTTCGTGAAGGAGGGGCAGTGTTCGATGAGGAAGGGTCCAGGGAAGGGGCAGCTTCGCTCTCCTGTGGCCCGCGGCACGTCTGGGGGATTCCACGGCCCGGCATCCTGGCCCGTCAGCCGTCACGGGTGCGGCAGTTCCTCCCTCAACGCTCCCTTCCTGGACCCACGAGGACACCAGCGTGCATGCACGGGGGAAGAGACCGGTCTCGAGGAGAGGCGACTCGGCATTTGGGGAACGCCAAGTGATGAGGCCCTATTCGATTCAGGTGTGCCTCATCACACGCTGCCAAACCGGACTAGTTTCAGCGCCCCTCCTCTCACACGCCCACTCCCGTCGGGAGCCTGGTGAAGGGTGGCGAATAAGGGACGGGGTGGTGATGATATTAAAGGGGGGAGGCAGCCGACTCGTCACAATATGCAAAACAGACAGTACTAACAGAAAGTGAGTGACTTTTAAACTTTAAAGACTTTGACAAGCATAACCAGCAACCAATAATAATAATTATAATAATAAAGTAAATATTAGTTGCTAGACATTCTTTAAATTGACCATGTAATGATATTATTAGAATAACAGCAACTTAAAACAGAATTATCATAACACTTCTGAACCTTTAACACACAGTTTGTGGCTTTTTCTTTATTAGCAGTTAATTTACTGACTGCGTTGAAGCTTTATGCGAACAAACTATTTTTTGTTTGTTTTGCATTGTCTACATTTACATTTGTTTTTATAGCCAAATTGCATATTGTGTGAAGAAAACTGGGCAGGATGTGAACATGTTGAAAAAACAGAAAGGTGTTCATCTGACGCTGTACCGAGAACTTAACTAAATTATCTGACAAACTCTCAAGTAGACAAAAATCACTGAAATGCTCAACTGTACTACAAAGGCATTCATGGTCAAATAATTAAGCTGTTTGGTTACTTGGCTGGGTTAAGAGTATAGTTCACCCAAAAACAAACATTTTCTGAAAACTTACTCACCCCTCAGGCCATCCAAGATATATATGAGTTAGTTTCTTCATCAGAACAGATTGCTTTACGTCATTGAAGGAAACGTTGCAATGGATTATGTGCTCGTATTTTGGCCAGAAGCTATGATTTAAAGTTAACATGCCTTAATGATGGATCTGTTTCTTACAAACACACAGTTTTATACTTCAAAAAACATTAAGTGATGGACAGGAGCCATGCAGATTCCTTATTGTAATATTTTTATCAGCTGTTTGGTTTCTCATTCTGACGGCACCCATTCACTGCAGATGATCCATTGGTGAGCAAGTGATATAATGCTAAATTTCTCCAAATCTGATCTGATGAAGAAACAAACTCATCTACATCTTGGATGGCCTGAGGGTGGGTACATCTTCAAGCAAATTTTCATTTCTGAGTAAACTATTCCTTTAAAATCAGTGTTCTAGATTTTTAAAGCAGAACAACAAGACAATATCAAAAGCTTATATCCAAAGTCTGCCACAGAGGGCTGGGTGATAAATCGCATGCGATATTCGTGTGCATCTTGTCAGTAAAACTGGTTCTGTAATCAGTAGTAAATCTCCATCACATGCTTTCAGATATACAAGCTATGGAAAAAAAAATAAAAAATAAAAAAATCGCAGACGATATCATTGATATTATACATCGATATTATGAAATCACGCTGCAATAATAAAGTTGTTTGCGTAGCTTCTCAGTGAACTACGGCTCTGCGTAGTAAATACTGCTCTTTCTGAAAGCACGTGAAAATACCACGTTTAGAGGGGTCATATGATGCGATTTCAAGTTTTCCTTCTTGATGCATACATTGTTCATGCATAGATAAGATCCCTGAAGTTGCAAAGACTGAAGTCTCAAAACCAAAGAGATATTCTTTATAAAAGTTAAGACTCTGCCACGCCCCCCTAAAACAGCTCGTTCAAATACGTCCCCACATCTACGTCACGATGTAGGGAGATTTTCATAACACCGCCCAAACGTATACAAAAGAAGGCGGGACTTTTATTGAAGTCCGCCTACTTCCACTCACTATTACGACCACCCTCCAGCTCGAGATCCCACAGCAGCTACCCCGGTTCCATCACAGAGAGCTCAAATCACTCTCCAGAACATTCGCTCACTGTTCCTGGCTGGTGGAACGATCTTCCCACCACAATCCTGAATGCTGATTCCCGGACAATTTTCGCGACAGCTGAAAACTCATCTCTTTCACACTTTGACTTCATCCTAAAAAAAAAAAAAAAAAAAAAAAAACCTTTTCTCTTTACTTATTCCTTCCCTTTCTAGCTGTAATTATTTTTGAACAATGCCTGAAACTTGGTATTGTGAGCACTTACTGTCTGGCCTCTTTATGATGAATCGCTTTATGGCTCTAACTAAAGTCATTGATAAAAGCGTCTGCAAATGACTAGATGTGAATGTAAAAGCACATTGTTAAGTCGAGCATAAAGGCTGCACCATGTCCTGGAGACGCTTTTTCATTGTGAAAGCGAAACTACTTTGTTTGGGCTTCCAAAAAATGACATAACTAGAAATCAGTCCTTAAGTTGTATTTACAAAACTCTTCCAGAGCAGTACAACGCAAATATTCGAGTGTGTGCAGCACATTTTACGGAGGACTATTTCCCGAACTTGGAAGCTACAATGTTGGCTCGCACAAAGGCTGTTTCTATAAAGAGGGGCAGTTCCAACTTTGCAAGGACAGTCTGACGCTTCTGACTCACAGCCTGTAAGTACATTTCTGCCTCTGACAATTCAAATGCGAGTTTTGAGCATTGTAGAGTAGAGCTTGTTGTTTGTCGTTTCTCCGATCACAAACGCAGACATGGTAATGTTTACGCGGCATGATGCAACGCAACGCGTAAAAAGACAGTATAAGTCATTATTATTATTATAATTATGTTCCCACTGGATGCAATAAATGCCTCGTTTATAATGGGTTTCATTGTTTTTGTGTGGTCGCGCCGTGAAACGCCATCACAATACGGTGAGGGGCGTAACATTTCCGTCTCATGCTTGAGGTATTCGGCCAATCACAACGCACTGGATAGCTGGCCAATTAGAGCACACCTCGCTTCTCAGAACGATGAGCTTTGTAAAAATCGACGCGTTTCAGAAAGGCGGGGCTTAGAGGAGCAACAATAATGTACATTATGTGGAAAATAATGTGCTTTTTTAACTTTAAACCACATAAACACATTGCATTACACCAAATACACAAAATTATGTTCTTTTTAGCAACATCATATGACCCCTTTAATAACATGTTTTTACTCCAAACTCACTGCATAACATCAGTCGAGTGTTTGAAATAAATCCTTCTGTGAGATGATGTGGCTTCTTACACAGAATAAGGCACGCAACATATTTCATAGCATTCTAAGCGGTGATAAAGGCATTGCATTATTATATACTTTATTATAAAGAAAATTATAAGAAGAAGAACTCAGATAAACCATATATTGTCGTAGTCGTGTGTTTATTAGTCACGTTGAATAAATGAAAGCAGTTAAATCTTCTGTTTATTCAACATTTCCTGGATTTCTTCTGTGGGGCGCATTTGGTGTTTCGGTGCGAGTGTGCCCTCTGGCCTTCGGATGGAGATTTACTACTGATCACAGAACCGTGCTTCACTGAAAGATAAGTCCATGTGTATCTCAGCTTTTGCCTCATCACGAGTGTGATATTATCGCAATTTATCGTCCAGCCCTACAGTGCCACCAAGTGGAATTAGACTAGTTGCTTCACAAATAGAAAAGTGCTGGTATAAGCAAGTCCTGGTGTGTCAAAGGCATTCCAGACATTACAACTCTCACAAGATGTTCATTACATGCCATTAAAAAAATAAAATAAAAAATACAGCCACATGTAATTCAATTATCTGGGTCTCTACAACCAAATGAAATTCCCTAAATAATATGGTAAACAAGCATTGTGACTCATTACAAGACCAGACAGAAATCTTTTTGGTTGTCTTTGCACTAACCCAACCCATCATTAAATTCACCCTATCCGGTGCCACTCTAAATAATTTACTCCGATAGCCAAGTGTATTTAAAGCAGATCAATACCATTAAAGGACAGCTGGGGCATACTGAATAAACAGAGACCACTCTCCAGCACTGCACTGGCCTCCCACTGCATAGCTTCATCCAATCTATCTTTATCTGATCTGCCATCACACTAACCAACAGAAAGAGTTAAAGAAATCAATGGCTCTCCCTTACTTTCCTACTATCCATTGGAAGCACAAGCACAGAGGACTCCTCAGCCTACAGTAAGTGTTAAAGAAAAGTCTGTTCAATAAAAGCTCAGTAGCGTGTATCAAATGGCCGTGCTCATCTAGGATTCGTTTTCCACCTTTTAGATCGGAATGATATGACTAAATGGTGGGGGTGATACATCAGCACCTTTATGATGAGATGGGTGATACATTCGAGGCCAGGTCTGAGGTGGCTGTGTGTGTTTTTCCCTCTTGCTTAGCCATCCTGTCTCCAGAGCAGATCAGGGAGGGTGGGGGGGCTGACTTTAGATGGCGCAGCAGCCTGAGGAGCGCAGGCAGGGATGTGAAACCTGATCTATACTGCTTCTTAACCCTCCCACCCCCACACCCCCCCGCTTCCCCTCCAACCTCCCCACGCTGCCACCTCGCCACAGACTCCCACTGCAATCTGATCCCTTGCACTGTGGCTGAGATTGAAACATACTCCTAAAGGGCTCCAGGGCAACTCAATCTGGGCCTGGCTGATATTTTAAAAAACAGATAGAAGGGAAAAAACATCTGTGTTTGTTGTTATACCATATTGCAGCATTTTAAGCAATTAAGTGATTGATTTTGCACATTATATGAGGGCAGATCTATGCCAAATAGAATATATGTCAATAAGAAGTGAAACAGGCATTTTTAAATTGAGGGGGGCGCAAGGGATTGCTAGGGGGACCGTCAATATGTTCAGAGAAAATCATTGTAAAATAAAAATAAAAAAAAGATTAAAATAAATAATTTATAAAAAATACATCAAAATAAAACACTGATTGAAATAAAATAATAAATGGTTGATTATAATAATACTATTATAATTATAATAGTGAACTTAATAGAAACAAATTATTTTCCTATAGAGAAAGAGAGAGGCATTTATAATACAATTTTACTGTATAAATTGGGCATTTATACAAAAAAAAAAAACAATACAGATGCCTTTTAGGATTGAAAAGCCTGAAACTAAACCATCTATTCACTTTGGGCACAAAGCACATTACCATCACATCTACATAACAAGTGATCCTTAACTAACATTCAAAGTAAGACTGAACAAATAATTGCTCTAGCAGTTACTGTAAATACACTGTCACATGCTACACAACACAAATAACAGGACAAACAAGATGTCACTGTTTTGCATTTATTAACATAATAGATCACCCAGAAATTTATACTCTTTCATTCTTGACCAGTCCTCATGTCATTCCAAACCTGTATGATGAACATAAAAGACAATTATATTTTATTGTATGGTGAAAAATACTGTGAAAGTGAATGGCGACTTTGCTCCCTAATATTCTGCACAAAATCTCCAGAAACTTATAGAGCACATGAAGTTGAGTAAATGATGACAGAATTTTCATTTCTGAATCAATCACCCCTTTATCACAACCAGGTTTTGTTCTCATCAGCACAGCTCTTCCAGATATTGATTTTATTTATTTTTTTCAGAAGAGACTCTGCATCAAGCTGTGGAATGCACAGATGTGTGGCATGTACATACTACAAGCCTTTATCTTTATTATTTATTTTTTAAATAAATCCACTTTCCTCAGACTAAGCTTCTCTCCTCCAGGCCTCTCGAAGCAGACTGCTTCACAGGCAGTGTTGTCATCTGTTTTTTGACCTCCTTGAAAAGGTAAAGGAGCTGAGCAGACCCCCTTCCCCCCAGAACCCATAAATTAAAAGCAGCTTTTGTATTGAGCATGGTAAAAGGAGATACGAAAATCTGGAAAGCAGTACAAACTGCACAGTAAAACCAGCGTCATTTAAATGCAATAAATGTCCACAAACCTACTCATACAATAATACAACCCAAAAGCAGCTTTTTGTATTGAGAGGCGTAGACGTGAGTAAAACTGCCTCAAGTTAAAAACAACCCATGAAAAGAACATATAATCCAAAATACAAATAAACACGATATTATATAGTGAAAAGAAACAAACATAACACGTAAGACAATATAAATAAACATTTAGAAGCAACACACAGCTGTCAGATTATTAGGGAAGCTGGTGCTAGCACTACGGGACTGTCGCGTTAATAACTTTTTACTCGGACTTTTTCAAACCCTGACATTTATCTTCAAAAAAGATGAATGTTATTTTAAACACATAATAAAATGCAGAATACAAAGACACTGTATTGCTTTCAAGCAAGACAGTCCTTCTTGGTTGTTATGGGAGGAAATTTAAACGTATTTTGACTTGCTAACCGCGATAGCACACTAGCTATCTTTCAACTCGCTTCACTCTGAGGAAATCTCCCTACAAAATCATATACTAAACGCGTCAACGCTCGTCGTTTTTTCTCTTTAAGCCTTGTACATTTGTTTACTGCGTAGTAATAAATATAACACCCCACTGCAGTGGGTTTTGCCTTGGTAACTCGTTAAAAACATTACGTGGAAAATGGAAAATTCAGCGCAACAAACTTTCGCGAGGCAGCGTTTAGCATAGCCAAGCTAACACTTTCCATTTCACTTACCGAAAAGATTCTTCAGTAAATCTTATTTCCGTTACTCCGTCAATTTATTGCACTCTCGACACTCGAATAACTCAGAGGGTTCGTTTGTAGTTGTGATCGTGATCGACTCTCACTGAGGTCTGTTAAGGGTCTGCCACTGACCATCACAGTACAGTAACTGCGGACAGCTCACAGCAGCAAACACACTGATTGACCGACTCTCTAGCGCCCCCTGGCGACTGAAGCAAACTCCTGGCGATGAACAAGTAACATTGTCTCAAAAAATAATGTCTCAATATATTGAATAAAAACATTAATCTGGCAGTTTAATAATAATAAAAATCATATTATTACATTGAAATATATTGGTTCGTTTTAGTTTAAAACAATATCAGTTTTTGGTTTGAACGAAAACAACAGCACATAGGCCTACATCAAAAAATGATCTTGATGATTTTTTTTGGTATTTTGTGGCATTATTGTCTCGCTCAAAAACTAATGTAAAATTATAGAAATCCCTCACTGCCCTATATACATTACTGCTCTATATACATCATAACTAAATAATTAAAAATTAGTTATGTTATTGTTTTATTAGATTTTTAAATTATAAATGAATGATAAACATTATACTTACACTCAGGAATCTTTTTGTATGCCGTTTGTCAATAAGGCACAACACATACATTCTTTAAAACAGTTTTAAACATTTCTTTTGATTGCGTGGATCATTTGGATTGAAAAATAGAGATACAATAAATATCACAAATGTGAATTAGTAATGGGGTTGTTCAGACTGCACTTCAGTTTTATATTTAATCATACATTCAGAACAGTGCCCATACAATTTTGTGTTATGATCTATTTTCAGTTTATAAAGCAACTTAATATTTTTACTAGCCATGTTTAACACTTCAGTGCAGATTCAGGTGAATTTTTGGACATTAAGACCACTGTATCGGTCAAAATAAGCACAAAGTAAGGCTGTTTCCATGCACAGGGTAAATTCAAATACAAAGAAAGAGAACACTATTAATAATACTAGTTAGTTTTTCATTCCATCTTGAAAAAAAAAAAACACATATAGCTCATATCTAAGTAGATACTACATAAACAGTATTCTGTAGAGCCGCATCTCAGTTTGAACTCTCACATATAAATACCAAGAGAAAAACTGTATTTTTCCACAGAAGACGACTGTATTAAAGACACTTGTTAACACATACTCCAGAATGTCATATTTATAAATATGAGTGTCACACAACACATACTATATATGGTTCTTTATTGTATTATTACAGTAACACTAATGATCTGCAAATTTATGTAATTATGGATCAATCCTTTGTCTCTGTAATTCTCAGGTGAAATGACAAATTGAGAATACATTATTTGTAAAGTACATTCAATACTGTTAAATTACATCAAATACATCTGTTTTTGAAAAATGCTAAAAAGATACAACATTCCCACTTCTGAACCCAACACTGCTATTAATGTCATTTTAAGCAACTTACTAATCTTATGTAAATTCATTCAATTTAAGAGAGGCAATTATGACATGCCAAACCATTGTTAGTAATATTGAAAAAAAACAAAAAAACAAAAGTAGCCCTAAGAACACGTCCACTGATGTCGTAGGTTACATTAACTTCAATATATGGCAGTGAAAATATATAGTGATAAATCTAGGACACATTCATAAAGTGTGTCTAAATAAATTAAATTAATTTTAAATTAAGAGAATTGTATGCATAAAATATCAGTATCAAATAGGAAAACATAAGCGTCTACAATTGCAATCTCAGAATTTAACCTTGATGTTCTTTAATAGCCGTGGCACGAAACAAACACTTCTGTCATCTTAAAGTTGCACATCAGAGATGGGTAGCATATACCAACAGAGGAAAAAAAAGTATTAGGTACCCCATTTGTTATTAATTTTAGAAAACATATTAACAATACAACTTGCATCCTGTGTGTGTACCTCTGTCTTGTTAATTAAAATATTAAATAAAAATATGAATCCCTCCTTCTTGGCAAAGAAAACAAGTAAATTATCCATGCAAATTCAGAACAGTACACCTTTTGCAAAGATTATGTAAATATTGAGGTTTTTCGCACAATAAATAACAACAAAAATCAGCTATCATAGGTGACAAGGCAAAACATGAACAACTGAAAAAAAAAAATACTCCTTGAGAGCTGGACATTATTACAGCTAATTATGTCTTGCATACATCGCGAGGGCAACAATTAATAAATTAAAATAAATTCTGTTACCTTTTCAGAAGCCCTGCTTACATTCTTAAAATTAGTTGATAAAAATATAATGACATATAATGCTAATATTGACATATATGCATGAATCAGCTCACTTGCTTTCACACACACTAAAAGCACAAATAAACAAGATTAGTAACACATAAAACACCCATTCAGTATTGAAAAGACTGCACAACAACATACAGTCTCAATCTATTTAACATGATTGATATGCAAGTCAGGGATCTATAGGCCTCATTATTGTTCAGGAAAACAAATAGTAATGGAATAAAAACACATTTAAGTTTACCTAAAATTTTAAGGCATAATAATATGCATAGACTTTTTCAGGCTGTTTCTGGTTTATGAATGATCCAAGACATGACAGACTATGTCAAAAGCAATTATATCTGCAGGCAATCTTCAACATCCATGTGTTATTATCTTTCAAACGAAGGTTTTAGTCACTAATGTCACAAAAATTGTATGTTGCATAAATTCACCAAACCAAAAAAAAGTGAAAATGTTATCTCTCTTAAATTAATCAGACAAACAAGTGCATGTGTGCAAATGTATTAGGGTTATAATAAAGACAAAGAATGACCTAAAAAATGTCAAAACACCTAGTTTGTGTATCATTCAGTCATCCTCGTGCTAATATGCTATTTAATAAATGATATCCTGAATATCTTTTATATTAGTTTTTGTGTCATTTGGATTGGCACTGATGTCTTGCCATAAAACCACACATGCAAATGTATTAATTACATTTAGTTCCTTCACTGACAGCTTTTGATGCAGTGTTGAAGCATCTACACATTGATGGCATGTGCATGCTTCTTGCATAAGGGCTTGTCCTTCTTAGAGTAGAAAGGTTGTCCTTCTAGGTTCACATTGCACACCTGTATGTCAGGACAGAAATGGGTAGAATCATAATTCAGCGCTGAATTATTTATAAACCATATGGACAAGTGCTTTAACAAACTGAGTTTGAACCTACCGCACAAACAAAGCAGGTATCATGCCATGTGTGGCCAAGAGCTTCAATAAATTTGTCTCCTGCCTCAACTGGGAAGTCACAGCCATGGCACTTTGTGCTGAAGAGTGCAATATAATCTGGTGACAGAAACATTTCATGAAAATTATAGTAGTCTGGACTGTATATCTGCATGCACCAAACTGTGTCAGACATAGCTGGTGGCTCCCATACCTTTCTCACAATACGGCTCACCATCCTCCATATGGAAGAGGCTGTTTCCAAAGGGCTTTCCACAAGCCGCACACACAAAGCAAGTGGTGTGCCAGGTCTGCCGCAGCGCATGCATCACTTCCTGTTGAGCAGATGTTGAGTGGATTAACTGTCAGTACCTGTGAAGTGTGTTTACAGTCATGTCTGTACATGTGTGTGTGCAATGTTAATGTTTTCAACATACTCCCATGATCTTGGTGTTGCAGCGGGCACATGTAGGTGCAAAGAACTCTCCATAGCAGTTTTCACAGTAAACATTATTCTGTTCCTCCACAAAGCTGACATCAGCCAGAGACGTGTGGCAATAATGGCAGTTGAACTCCTCTGGATGCCAGGAACGACCCAATGCCACCAGGAATGGTCCCCTGAGGAGTCAAAAAAACACTTATAAAAAACAACTTATAGACAAATTGTTTTGATAACATAAAAATCTATTATAACATTATTAAATCATTAAAACTAGGATAATCTAAATAAAGGTGAAGCAAACAATATTTCAATATTTCATTTTTTGCCACTTTCTCAGCTGTGGTGACATTTTTCACAAGTTTTTCACAAGTTACTGCTTTATAGAAAGGAGACAAAACTGACAAAAAAGAGATTGAGATGTAATATGAGATGAGATGAGTCCAGTCATATCCTTAGCAAGATAAAAATCACACATAAAAAAAGGTTTCGTCATTACTCGCTGTAAAATAATGTAAGATTTAATGTCTGGGTCTGTGATGAAGGTAAAATAAAAAAAATCTATACATAAAATGCATTTTTATTTTAGTATTATTTATACAGTATTATATATATACATACACACACATATACAGTTTATATACAGTCAAACCAAAATTTATTCAGACACCTTTCTCACAAAATTTCTCACATTATCACAGTTTACTTGCTATAGTTATATAGCTATAGAAAATGGTAATAAAATATGACAAGAACTCAAGAGTTAAAGTCAGAACAAATTCATCTTGATAATGTCAGATAACGTTTTAGTTTTAGTAATTTTGTTATATGCCATTTATTATTATTTTTGGCTTTATATTATATTTTGGCCGTTTGTATACATTTTTTTTTTTGGCTTTTCACTTTTTTTATAATACATATGTATCTTTATTTTATTTGAGTTTTAGTTTGAATACTTTTAGTACTTCAACTTCAACTTATTTATGTTTAGGTTTTTCATCTAATATTTATTTTATTTGATTTCAGCTTTATTTCAATTAATGAAAATGGTTTTTAACAGTTTTAGTTACACTGTTTGAAAAATAGTACAATGAAGGCATGGTACCAAAAAACCTCTGAAATCTGCTTGTTTTAATAAAAATCAGCCTCTGGGACATAAAAGCGCCCAAAGTTGGAAGGTACGGGAAGTTGAATAAAAACACATATATTACAAGAGGTCTTGTGATCTGAGTGTTATCAAGTGTTATCGTACCTGATGATACTGTTGCAGGCTCCACATAAAGGTGTTCTGTTGCTGGCTGCAAACCTCTCTGCCCTTTGAGCAACTCCACGAGCCACAGGTGGGAAGGGAGCGGGGTTGAATGGAGGAGTGGCAGGGCTGAAAGCAGGGCTGGGTGCAGCAGGAGCGAGAACGGGAGCAGGGACGGGGTTAGGGATGTAGGGTGGTGGTGGTGGGGCCGCCTGGGGAAGAGGCTGCACTCTGATGTTTGTGGTGGTGGTAGTGGGTTTCCTAGGGTCAAATTTATGGGCAAAGTTCTCATCCGCAACCCAAGGCGGCCTGTTAGAAGAAGACGCCAGAGCTGCGGCAGGAGCAGGTGGAGGTGGAGCAGGTATGTGAACCATTGGAGGTGCTGGTGCTAAAAGATGCCCATGAATTAGTATCGCATACAAAGATGGACACACACATACACTGGATTATATCACATATGCACAATGGCTACCTGGGGCAGCTGGGTAGGTTGCAGGCACAATGGTGGCAGTGCTGACCACTTTAGGTGGAGGTGGACCTACAGGGATCTGGATGGAGCTGTGCTGCATAGGTGGTGGTGGCTGCTGCATAGGTGGAGGCTGAGCGTAAGAACTACAGAAGAACAGACCAGAAACTCAGTAACATTTCAGTTCAGAACAGAAGCTACTCCTCTTTTCAAACTTTTCCTGATCAATCTAAAACATTCAAACTGATTATCTTGTCATTACTAGCATCATGTTCATCTGTTTGAGCTATAGGAACACATTACTTTTTTATTAATTCTAATTGTAATATATATTAATTATATTCTTGATGTTTTATAAAGAGCTACTACACGTTTTACTATACGTGACCCATTGATGCCTATATTTTTTCTTTGTGAAATTATGTATTTGCATCAAACATATGTACTGTGAGCAAATTGTAACTGTATTTTAGGTTTTAAATATGTGCTATATAGTTCTATGCAGAAATGTACAGAGAAACATGCAAAATTGATAATAATAAAGTGTTTTGCACATCTGTCACTATAAGGTTGCAACATCTATAGTCATTTAAAAATCTACAAATACAAAAAGCGTGATACTTCCTTTGGTAACTTTAGTTGTCCACAGGCTTAAATGGGTTACTGACTCAAAGTTTAGATGCACATTCATTTCTCAGAGACTTTACTTCTACTAATATTACCCAAGGATGTCTGACCACATAATCTATCACATACACATTTGAAGATGTCTTACCATAAATCCCTTCATTACAATTTGAATGCAAGAATTAGTGTTGTTATTATTAGTGACAGTCTAATACCAACGACAGTGTTAGAAGAGAGAGCCTCCACTGATTTTAGCAAAATGACCATGTTACACAAATCCTTCCCTTTTATATATAAAGACACACATTCAAGAATGGCTACAACATGAAATGTTAAAGAACAGTACCCCAAGCATAAGTATTATCCTTTGGGTAAGTTGGCTAAAAAAAAGCAGTAAGGGAGAAAAGATGTGTTATGGCACATGTGGCAGGCCACACTGACACTGGGAGGAAGAAAGCACACTTGATGTTTGAATACAGAGCCGGACCACAGCAGTACCTTGAGATGGAGGTTTTGTACTGGGAAGAGTAACCCATAGAGGTCTGAAAGTTGAAGCTATAATGTAACAAAGACAAAAATGGTGGACAGTCAAACGTATCATGCCTAGATTCAGCCAAAGAGAGGACATGTGCACTCACATCTGTACAACTGCCAAACTCATCCAAATATTGTTATATTAAAATGCATATGGAAATGAACTGAAAATGCAGTAACTCTTTAAAGAACTAGTCAGATATGTATTCTGTTCTTGTTTTGTCTGAATACAACAACAGTACACTATCAGTACAGTACAATATGAGTGAACATGGCAACAAACAAACCATGAACAAATCATCTTACCAACATAAAGACACGCAGACACACACAAAACAGAAAACAAACGTGTTCAAAACAAAAACCCACCAACAACTGTATTTCAGTAGCTAGTTAAAAAGACCTAATTTAACACAAGATTCATATTTTTCAGGGCTAACAGAATCACTTGCTGACTCAATCACTTCCTGAAGTAGGAGACAAATGGAAGATAGTCATCTAAATCTGGATTAACAAAAAATATGACTAAGGTTTCTAATAAGAACTGGAGACTTGATTATTATATTTTCATTTGTTTAGATGTTTTAAAAAAATATGAAGTTCACTCCAGTCTGCATGCAATAAGCTTAAAAGATTATGTCAATGTAAGCAATGGATACATACAAAGAGTTTCTGGCATGTCTCAAAAACAAACTTACTTAAGAAACACAAAAATGGGTTGACATGGGACAAAGGCCCATAGAATATAGGTTTCAATACACAGCTATGGAAACTCAAACTTAGGTCTCAAAAATTGACTTACGACTTGGTATAGAAGGTAAAACGAAACCTCTAGAAATAATACATATCAACCTCTTAAGACCCTGCGGCCTCATATGAGGACATTATATTTTAGTGAATTTCTCTGAGACTATACATGCCACAGTTTTAAGTCTGGATGTCCTGTACAGAGCACATTCAGGGCTTTTCAGAGATACCAAATGATTGGATGTTTCACCATGACCACTCCCTCTCCTTGGTCTTCAAAAATGTCTGAAATTAATTTAGTGACACTCTTATGGAAATATGGTAACATTTTGTAATTATCATTTAAATCTGTCTAATTTTTCAATTGTGTGTCATAAATCAACATCTCAGGAAAATGTTATGGGGTTTCAAATCAAAATATGACTTTCTGTTACGAAACAGGACATTGATTTCATACATGTCCTCATATGAGGACACCGGGACTAAAAGCATGTTTATTATGCATTTTGGAAGACATAACAAATGAACAGGAAAAGAAATTATATTTCAATATTCTATTAAATATTATATATTATTATGAAAATCTTGTCAATTATTACTCCCATTATTACACTTCTTTTTGCATTACATGTTGCCCCAAAAACACATTAATTTGCAAATTAGATTTAGTTTCTAGATACATTGTATATAATGAGAAAACCCACTTATGGCCATTTTACACACATTTTCCAGAAAGAAAAATTCTATATCGAATCATTCTGTTATAACATAGTTGAGAATCATCTTTATACAAAGTTGGGTAAAAAAAAAAAAAAAAAATCTTGAAAACTAAAAATGTATTGGTGATTTAAAAAATCAATTGTTTTTGCCTATGCATGTTCATTCAAATCTTTTTATTTTTTTATAGAAATTGAGTCCCGATGTCCTCTTCCAAGGACATAGCATAACTTTTTTTTTTTTTTAACATTATTTTTAATGCTCTAAACAATGTAAAGACATGAAAAAAAACAATTTTTTTCCTAAAACTTTTTTCTCGGGTCTTAAGAGGTTAAATAAGACATTGAAAGAGATTTATTAAAATAAGGTTAACTCTGAGATCTGAGACTTGACTGGGACTGTTAGAGACTTGAGGGTCACATTACAGCATCAGGTGTAGTAATACTTATATAATACCTTATTAAAAGAAAAAAATCATGTCAGGATAATTAATGCTCAACCCCCAGAGGAAACAAATTATGTCACTTTATCTCCGGTTTCATAAACACCTGTTCCTGCTGTTATTGTTAAAGTAACACAAGAACATGGTACATATAAGTGCTTATGGTGATCTTAAGCTTAAAAAGTAGTTCACGGATGTCTTGAGAGGTTTTTATTTGGGTCAAAACCTGGTGTTAAACAATGTGATAAAGAGAAGGTCATAAAAGCAGAAGGCCAAAATAAACAGCCATCCTGGCAATGACGACATGGTTTCAATCAAACATGAGTTCTAGTTTCCTTTGGGGGAAGAGTATTAGTTGTAATAAGCTGCAGCAAATGAAGCAGCAGCTGCAACAAGAAATTGGGTTAAGACAAAGAAGATCATATTAGAGGATTAAAGTCATTGATTATAACATTAATAGGATTGGAGGATTGGCTTTGCTTCGAGTCTCCAGGATCAATGAAGGCTCTCTGTTTTAACAATCTCTCTTGTCCTACAATCTCTCAAATGTTAGGTTCAAATCTAATAGAAATAGTTAATTTTCTATAATATCTATCACATGTCTCCAATAATAGAAGTTAATTAAAAATTGAAATAACTTGCTATGCTGTGTCCTACACACAGCCACACAAATGACCTGTAAGTAATCAAATTTTAAACCGTGTTCTTTTTCAAAAAAAGTAAAATTAGGAATGAATACCCCCAAACATACAAACAGAAAAACAGCAATAACACATTAGAACATAAATAACACTATGAAAGTTTGAGGTTGGTAGGATTTTTAAATGTTTTCGAAAGAAGTCTCTTATGCTCAACAAGGCTGCATTTTTTTTTAATCAAAAACACAGTAAAACAGTAATATTGTGAAATGTCATTACAATTTGAATATATTTTAAAATGTCATTTACTTCAGTCTTCAGAGTCACATAATCCTTCAGAAATCATTCTGATATGTTGATTTGTTGCTCAAGAAACATTTCTCATTATAATCAATGTTGAAAACAGTTGTGCTGCTAAATATTTTTGTGGAAACAAATGTGTTTTTCCAGGATACCTTGAAATAGAATATCTTCTGTAACATTATAAAAGTTTTTACTGTCACTTTTGGTTGATTTAATGCTTCCTTGCTGAATAAAAGTATTAATTTCCTTCTTTCAAAAAAAAAAAAAAAAAATATCTTACCGACCCCAATCTTTTGCAATGCATTGGACATATACATACCAATGGGGAATACAATAAACCAAGTAAAGCTAAAGCAAGCATAAAATGCAACGCATGCAACTTTACCTGGTTACCATGGTTTGCTCAGGATTCTGCTCCGCATCAGGCTCAGGGGCCTGATTGGCTATCTGCGGCTCTGAAAGGAGCTCATTGGGCGAAGCAGTGATAGTAGGCGGACAGACAGGTGCAATACTGGTGGAAACTGGAGCATGCTCAGCAGGAGTACTAGATACAAGGTTAGGTTGCAGTGATATCGGTGTCAGGCTGAAGCCATAAATACAGACAGCAGCCGTGTTTCAGGCCGTGTATGTATATATGCCTTAATTTAAGTTACATTTTGTTATAAGCCGCTGTTTCATTCTCATGCTTAAAACATTTCTGAGCACAATGCAAGGATGTCCATCATGGGGGAAGGAAATGTTAATTGCGTTCTTCTCATTTGGCTACTCATTAAATATATCTTTTTTTTTTTTTGTCACGGAAGGATTGTAAAAACTTTAACATAAAAGACTACAAACTATTGAATCACCGTTTGAGGTGTGAAGATGGACCAGGCTGTATTTTACTCTGAATGCAGTGGTGTCTCGGCAGCTGAGATAACTGTAAGTGCTATTCTAGTATGAATTAAATGAATCCAGACAGAAGGACTACAATCAATCACGTGCTCGATCAGGGGCAATGAACTGCATATGGCAGGACCTCACCATTTTACAATGACGCAGGGTATATAGCTTACGTAAACCCTCTTAGTGTGTCCATAAAACACAATTCAGTGGTTAGAGAGCAGTAGATTAGTGTTAAATAATACTTCCCTGTGATTCAAGCAAAGAAAAGTGCATTATTCACATATTGACATTTCTTTAATCATTTGGCATCCCCTGTACATAATCAAACATAATCAAATGTTGAAAATAGATTGGTGTTGGAGCCGCCCAGGCAGGAGAAAGAAGATAAAAGGCAGGCACCTAGCAGCATTAGGCCTGGTGGTGGACCGATGGCTGACCCCCTTCACACACTCCGCAACCATCCTTCCTGACCATCTCTCTCTCTCTTCCTGTCTCATTTTATGTAGAAAAAACCCATAGGGAGGAGTGAGGTAAAAGATGAAATAAAAAGAGTATTTAAAGCTGAAGTGTCTGATTATGCAGAGACACCTATAAGTGAACTATTTGTAGGTTTTCCTGTTGATTAACCCTATGTTTACAACCAATCCAACATAGCAAAATTGGCCTAACCAACTCGGTCTCATGAGAAAATGCAGCTATTTTACAAAGTAGCGATTTTTCATATGAATTTGTACCATGTAATTCCTATGGAAGCCCGTTTTCACCACGGAATAAAAAATAAAAAAGGTAATTGCTACTTTTTATCTCACAATTCTGATTTCTCGCAACTGTGAGTTTACATCTCGCAATTTTGACGTTTATTTTCTCGGAATTGTGAGATATAAACTCACAATTGCAAGTTATAAAGTCAGAATTACAAGATATAAAGTCAGAATTGCGGGATATACACTCGCAAATTGCGAGAAATAAAGTCATAATTGCGAGATATAAACTCACAATTCTGACTTTTTTTCTCACAATTGTGAGTTTGTATCTCGCAATTCTGACGTTTTTTTTCTCAGAATTGTGAGATATAAACTCGTAATTGCGAGTTATAAAGTCCAGTTCTGAGGAGAAAAAAGACTTGACGTTATCAGAATTGTGAGTTTATATCTCGCAATACTGACGTTATATCTAACTTGCAACTGCGAGTTTATATCACACAATTCTGAGAAAAAAATCAGAATTGCGAGATGTAAACTCGCAATTGTGAGAAAAAAAAAGTCAGAATTGTGAGATAAAAAGTTAAAAGTAACTTTTTAAAAGATAAAAAGTAATTACCTTTTATATTTTTTTATTCAGTGGTGGAAACGGGCTTCCATATGATTCATACAGAAATGTATGATTTTTAGATCAGTATGAGTTTGGACTATTTTCGACCAATAAAAAAAAATGAGGGAAAATTTTCTGGAAATCTGTATAAAAACAGTTCTGTTTGCAATTCCAATTTGTGATGTTACTGGCTCAGAAATTACATGCTTCAGCTTTAATGTCATTCTGTGGATCATATTGAGTTATGGTGATGGAACAGAGAGAAAGGTCTGTAAAAGTTATTTGCAGACATTTATGAAGCCTTCATGAATATTTAAACACTTTCTGTGGTGAACTTGTATGCATATTGAATCCCTCTCTGTTATTTTGAAGTGTATAATGTAAGAAGAGCATGTATGTGTGTATTGGAGGGGCTTTGGGAAAGGTGTGTGGTGGCAGAAAGCAAACACACATTAGCATTTATTGCAAGCTGTGAGAGACTGAAATTAGAGAAAGTCTACAAACAAACAAAAATTATAATTTAAGAAATTATGATTACATCACTGATTACAGGACTCTTTAGTCTCTCTCTCTCATACACACACATACACAAATATTATATAGCTCATAATGTCTTGAACACTGTATTCATCAACTGGCTATGCTGCCAAACTGTGCCACTTTTTAGTTATGTTAGCAAAATCTTGAATCTCAGCACAGATTCAGAGAACAATGAAATACAGATCACAGAAGCAAGACAACGCCTTCAGAAAGAGGGGTTGTTATTGAAACTAAACTACTTGCAAATGTGTGTCACTAATTTATGGAAGAGGACCAGAGAGCAAAGAGAGTCAAGACAGGCAGAGGGTAATTCAGACAATACTGCAGTGCCACCTGCTGGCATTATACACTTGACACATGGTTTGGACATAGGGAAAGTGTGTTCTCATCCTAAAGCAGGTTAGTGCAACACAGTCTCATGAAAAGCAGCCTAACATGTCGACTATCACTGCTCCTCTCTTCACATGCAAATTAGCAAACAAAATTGGCATAGTAGAGGGTTGCAAAGAAAAACTGAATGAATATTGAATGAAATCTGAAACATTCATGCAATAATAACAACCACACACAGGAGAAATAAGAGGGACTGTAATGCTTTGAATGTTGGATAGGTTCTGTTTTTCAACACATTTTGTATTAAGTATTAAGCATTTGTTTCCAAATATGTGTAACTGTTTTGAGGAGAATATGATGTCCCCTTGTTAAAGAAATCTATTGAAATAAAATACAGGATGACATAAGACTGGGTAGTGAGTTAAGGGAAAAAAAAAATGCCCATTTGGCTGCATTTATCTACTTACAATCATGCATGAGAGAAAACCTTTACAATGATGGGTTAAAAACACCAAACTAATCCTTTAATATTTAATATTATGACAAGAATTCTGGAGAGGCTTTTAAACAAGGGTAGAGACTATTTATTAAATAAATAAATTAGTGAAAAAAGGTTGTTAAATACTAAAGCAGTAATTCATACTGAATGATTGCAACACATTGCATAAGAAGATTACAGACTAGTGCAACAACACAACAACGAACATTCAACAGATTCATACAGAGCTGCTTGGACCACATCTGGCACTAACGACAAAATAATAGCGTGGTGGAAAAGAGAAATTTGTCACAAAACACCAAAATTATTGTTGTGACCAACTGAAAGTACTATAAACTTAAATAAATCAAAAAGATAACTTAAAGGAACACCACGTTTTTTGGAAATAGGTTCAACAACTCCCCTAGAGTTAAACAGTTGAGTTTTACCGTTTTTGAATCCATTCAGCCGATCTCCAGGTCTGGCGGTAGCACTTTTAGCGTAGCTTAGCATAGATCATTGAATCGGATTAGACCATTAGCATCTCGCTCAAAAACGACTAAAGAGTTTTGATAATTTTCCTATTTAAAGCTTGACTCTTCTGTAGTTACATCGTGTACTAAGACCGACGGAAAATTAAAAGTTGTGATTTTCTAGGCCGACATAGCTAGGAACTATACTCTCATTCTGGCGTAATAATCAAGGAACTTTGCTGCCGTACCATGGGTGCAGCAGGCGCAGTGATATTACGCAGTGCCTGAAAGTAGTCCCCAGCTAGGTAACTAGTTATGATATAGCTCGGGACTACTTTCAGGCGCTGCATAATATCATTGCGTGAATATCATGAAACGCAAATATAAAAATAAAATTCAAAATATCAATAAATGCCATACTAATATATAAATAATTCTAAAATAACACTGCAATTTATATAACCAAAAAAAGAAAAAAGCAATACCAACAAAGTGGCAACTTGATAAGACCTACTGAAAACAAAATTCTTGGCGGAACGAGCAAAACAAACATATGACTTAACGGACAGCAGGAAACAGCACTGCAGTGATGTGAAATGAAATAAGTGTTTTGTTATAGTCAAGTGAGAAGTGCGTGATGAAAATTTGGAGACTGAAAATATGAAGAAAATGACAGCATAACCGATGCAACATATGTCATATGTTCATATGTACATGAAGGCAGAGATCTGAATAAATACGACAAAGATGAAGAGTGAGGGAGGGGCCAGCCACCCAGGGCCACAAGCACTCCAGTGCAGTCACACAGTCTTCCCAGCATGCACTGCATGCAAGTGGGAGGCTCAGAAGTGAAATAAACCAGTGGTGAGATGGTATGAGAGAAGAACACGGTTAGCAGAAGCATAATTCTATACTATTAATAAAAAATCTAGCGCAAACCAGCCCAAAGCAGAGCTAACACCATTTCCCTATGTGACAACCAGACAGGCAGAATTACCTTGAGGAAAAGTCCTGGTTTATTGACTCTCTCTACTCACAGACATTGACTTCCATCTTGCTCAATCGCTTGAAGTTCTGATGGCTTCACGTGCCTTCGCTCATCCTCCAGAAACAGAGCTTGTCCCTTCAGCCACCACTCATCTAGCTAAAGGTTATTACTCTTCCTACACAAATAAACTTTATACTCCCACCATAAAGTCTTAATAACAGCCTAATTTTCTCAAAGTAAAACCACTGGATTCTAAAATAGTGATCTGTCAGAACAACAACATTTTTCCAGTTTCATCCCAGATTTGTGATAGTTAGACATCTGACTGACAGATCAACATCCTTATCACATGAAACCCCTAGGAAGTCTAATTTTTAACCACAGGCTTAAGTAAGAAAAGTCTGACAAGTTCAATGAAAAAAAAAAACATTTCTTCAAAGGGATAATAGTGTTGGTGAACTGAAGTGTGGTCTAAAGCGAAAGCTTTAACTGTCTGTCAGGATTTAGCTTTTCAACAGATAAGAAATGACTCCTGGAATAAAACTGACTGCATGTGCAAGCAATTTCAACATTTGCTAACCTTTTTAACAAACTTTACGTAATCACTGAAATGCTATCACAGTATCAGGTTAGATTCTAAGATCTACACAGAAAAAAGGTAAAATTACAAATGATGTAATTCAGTGGTTCTCAACTTTATTGACTCTTCAAGGCTCCCCACTGTCCAACATACTGGCTAAGATATTTCCTCTGGTATTTCTACCGTAATTATGACAACACTACTTACTTTCAATTTTTTTAAATAAATGTTTCAGAATAGAAATAATTACTTTTTTAATAATTTTGTGATTCCAGAAGGTTCAGTGTGTTCTGTTTCTGTATGTTCTTCAATAAAAAGTCATTAGTGAGGGGATATATAGAGGTATATAGATATAGATATTCCAATAAATTAAACTTCATTTAAAAAAATTGTTTTAAATCATTAAAATAAATAATTTTAAGCAACTCTGTGCCCCTAGACATTTGACAAGACCTTGGCCCCCTTTTTGAGAACCGCTGATCTAATCTAAAAAGCAGAGCGGTTTATTTGTGAGCTTATGGCCAAGAATAAAATGGGAATGATTACTTCCAGCCTTGCTATCATAAAAAAATACCAGGCTATAGGTTATATAATACATCAAATATTAGGACATTTAAAAAAAACATTATTTAATACAAAGTTTAAAGTTCATTTCCTTTCCGTAGACAAATTTTTTGAATCCATGTACACTTTCGCACCCAAACAAATCCCAGTGCCAAAAAGCCTTTCCACATGATTAGTTCATCACATTTCTTTTATTTGATGGATTTGAAAGACTTGTGAACAGATGCAATGATGTTCTCAACAACCATCAATATGTAGGCACACAATCCAATACAAGAGAGAGAATTTAAATGGCGGCAACACTCTCACGAACAACTCCTAAATCTATACTATAGAGTGAACAACTTGCCTGAAACTGTAGTGATGAGCCAAACAACATAAATGACATTCATCTTCATTCTTTCTGCTTTCCTCTCACATGCTTTGACTTTCCTGTTACAGCAGTACTGCAGCCTGTCTATGCCACCTGTCTAGCTCTCTCTATCTTGGGGTGCTTTACTGAGGCACATTAAGTATTTGTGCCGACAGGCCATGGTGCCAGTTTTTCAGTTTAGCAAAACGAGGGCCTTTGGCTTCAGATTCAAACCTTTCCCTGTAACATCAAGACATATATACAAGACAAAAGGGGAAGGAAAAAAAAGAGAAAAGAGAGGGTGGAGATTGGGTTAGGGAATATGGCCTTAACTCCCCTGCCCAAGATGTGTGAGTGCATACAAATACTGTATGTGTGGCTGCCTTCAGGTAAAATGTTCACTAAATGTTTCACATTCAACTAAATGCCAGAGGTCACATTCTGCATTGTATTGTGTCAGACATGTAATGACAGTGTGAAATAAATGAGAGCTAAAGATTATTATTAATGCAAATACCACAGACCAGGGGTGTAAAGTACAGCACTCATGTACTAATGTAGTAATAACTTTAATAAACAGTAATTTCTGAATTTTAGGAATTTGTATTTGTACTCTGGTACTACTAAAACCAAATACTTAATTATATATTTTACTCTTTATAAATAATTTATAGATCTTCACATCTCAAAATACATATCATAACTTTAATAATTGTAATTATGAATGCCCTTCCACCTTGCTACTCCAGTTTTATTTTCACTACACTATGTATGTAGTAAAAATGTTTGTTGCCTTGTTGTTTGGGCTGGATTACTTTTATAGGTGGATGAACTTCTGGTTTTGCAGTATGTAATTCCTCAAGGTGGGGTTTGGTCCAGGGTTTTATGGATAGTAATATCAAAACCCTTTCCGTCAAGTAACCGGATGTATATGTTATGTTACTTACTTATTTCAAATTTGAAAGACTGGATATAGCTTTGCATAGACAGTGTTAGCAAGCATTTTGTAATACAACGTCTAATTCTAAATGTTCACTTTTTTAACTTAAGTACAATTAAATATGAAAACTCTGGTACATTCAATTAAGTATAAATAATTTAATATTTCAGGTAAATATTTTTATATTTCAGTACCCAAACTTTACCAAATTCTTTAACAAAAAGTACAAATCCTCTGTACTACACCCCTGATAAAGACTACTATGAACACATCCGAGCTGTATTGATGCATCTAATGAGTGTGGATCAAGTTCAGCACAGAGAGTGGTGTCCGATTATGGGGGTCTGGTTGGGGGATCCGATCATATGTCAGCTTTTCGATCAGCCTTTCAAGTTTTAAGAGGCAGAGGGCTGGTCAAGTATGTGGCCACCAGATGCTGCTGCTAGATGCCTACCTTGATTTTCTCAGAGCTTCCTCATCAGGGTCTTGCACTGCAGAGGATAAGAGAAAAGACAAAGAGAGAACATGTCAGCCTCTACACTCTAAATCAAAATCTATATCAAAACAAAAGCAAAGTGACGAAAACACGCAGGCAGACTTACTGTATTCAGTCCCAGTAATGTGGGCGAGGACACGGAAGGACTTGGACTGCAGCTGGGCGGCTCTTTTGGCCCAATCAGCCAGCTCCATTTCATTGGTTTCACTGGGGATGACGGCCTGATACACTGGGGAAGCACTGTCTATAACACGGTCTTTAACTGGCAGATTACTGCAACCACAGAAAGAGCCAGTCGTGTGAAAACACACACTTTCCTATCAGCATGACCGCAATGTTAGCAAAAGTATTTTCATGTTTAACGACATTAAAAGCATTTTTTGTTGTTGTTTTAAGTTAAATCTGTATAGATAATACTCTGGGATGTAAATGCATCCATTCTGACTAATTTACTGCCATTATCACTAATTTACAGTGTTTGTTAACACTGTTTATTTTATATCAATCAATGAATATTATGAAGCATATATCATATAAGTGCTAATTAACAGAAAAGCATGGGCATTGTGGCCAGAAGCTTGCTTATCACTACCAAATGCAGTATGACAGCATATATTAGACACATTATATCTCTTACCCAGAAGAATGACAGAGCAGAGCATTCAGAAATCTGTTTGTTGAGATCTAAAACTTAATCGCTGACTGATTTTCTGTTTCAACATTAGCAGACCCACCTTCTGTACACCTCAGCATTTAAACACGTTTCCACCAAACAATAATAAGTCACGTAGCAGCAATATTATGGGTTTCAGAATAGAATTTGAAAGGGAAGTTAAAGGAGCAGTATGAGAGGAGGCAAAAGAGGAGTAGTATGTGAGGTCATCGTTGCATTCGGCTAAATAAAAAGACAAGATACAACTCATTCAAAAGTCACAGGACAGTCTCGGCTCATGAAAACCAGGTGCATTTCAGAACTCCAGATGCCCCAGATCAATCAAAGGGAGGTTAGAGATGGAGATGAGAGAGAAGTGCATAATGTGGTGATCAGGCATGCAATGTGCAAGGTAAGGGACGAAAAGAGACTGCTCATATCAAACAGATGGATCAGGCTACTTACGATAGCGGAGAGTCAGTTTCATTGCTGCCAGGCAGGGCCATTGAGATTGGACACAGGTAGGGTGGGGACAGGGTACGTGGTGTACAGTGTGATGGATAGATGAAGTGATGGATGGTTGGGAATGGAGTGAGAGAGGGAAAATTAGATAAAGCTTCTATGTTATGCATTAGAGAGTGGCTTCTGACACGAGACCGAAAGCCTGATTTCTCATTTTCATGACTTCAAACCATATAAAAACCACAGAACATCAGAATACTGGCACCAACAAACACACAAAATATATAGATCACTGCTAAAACTCATGGATACACAGGAGAAAAAGTGAAAAAAAAAATACACAACTTTACACTAGTACAGATTACCAAGTCAGACTATCAAAACACACAATGCCATTCAAAAGTCTGGAGTTGAATTTTTTATGTTTTTGAAAAAAGCCTCTTATGCTCACCAAGGCTGCACATATTTAATCAAAAATACAGTAAAAACAGTAATATTGTAAAATATTATAAAAATGTAAAATTTAAACTGTTCTATTTTAATATATTTTAAAATATAATTTACTCCTATGATGCCAAAACTTAATTTTCATCAGCCATTACGCTTCATTGTCTTCAACGTCATATGATCCTTCAGAAATCATTCCAATTTAATAATGTGGTGCTCAAGAAACATTTCTTATTATTATCAATTTCGAAAACAGTTGTGCTGCCGAATATTTAGGATTCTGTGATGAATAGAGTTCAAATGAAAAGCACTTATAATAGAAATAGAAATCTTTAATAGAATGACAATAGAAATAGAAATCTTTTGTAACATTTTAAATGTTTTTACTGTCACTTTTGATCAATTAAATGTGCCCTTGAATATATATATATATATATATATATATTACACACACACATAATTTCTTTAAAAAAAATATTGACCCCAAACTTTTGAAGGGTAGTTCACCAATAAAACCATGAACCCTAACTTGTGCAACTAAGCATTCCCATCATCATGGGAAAACACAAAAATCCAGCTAGTTCCACAGAGACTCAACATAACATATGCTAACATTGAAGACTCTGAAAACCTTTCTTCTGCTTCTGTATGGCAACATGTTCATATCGTGCGATTTACATCAATGTCAGAGCAATGCTCTGAAACTGAGGAAGAGACTATATCAAGACTATGATCAGACATCCTTGGGAAGTCTTTAGCCTCTTGAGCATTAGCAGATAGCGCTGGCCCAGACAAGCGTGGCTGTTTGACAGGCATTATGGCAAACGTGTGTCATGCATGTCATGGAATGTGGGAGAAGACACAGTTAGGTGCGACAGGTCTTACCCAGACAGCTCGCTACCCCTGGCCTGGGACTGGCCAGCAATGGCATCCATAATAGCATCCTGGGAGTACATGCTGATGGGGGTGTTGTACTGCGCATGGATGATGGTGGCCTTGCCTCCAGGCCCCTTCACCTCAATGGGCTTGTTGGTGGAGAGTGCAGTGTCCTTCAGAGCTATTGGGTTGAAGCTGGGCAGGTACTCAGTGCTGTGCAAGTGAGGGAGTGGTGATAAGGGATGAGTATGTGTAGAAGAGATACAAGAGAGATAAAATGGAGGTTAGACAGAGAGAGTGAGATGAAGGGAATATGGCCAGTGAATTGGGAGGGAAAGGTAAGAACCCAGTTGATAACACCAGCATATGTTCTGTTTTGGATGCTGGCTTGCTGGTAATTCAACAAAGCTCCTTGATTAGATTAACCACCAGAAAAACCATGCTGGTCAACCAGTTCTGCTAGTCAACAGCACGCTTATACAGGCTTGGACCAGCATGGAAATTCATGATGAAAGGTGTTGCAGGTGAGACAAAATGAGCTAAACCTTAATAATTAAATAGGTAAATAAATAAATAAAAGGCTCAGTCTAATTTTTAAGGCAGAAACAACACATCAAAACACTCTTCACACAGCAAAAACTTACTACTGCACACAACACATACAATTACTTGTATGACTACAGCAAGCAGTACAACATAATATACTAAACAAGGATGGGAATCAGCTAGAATTTAAATTCCTGATTCTAATTCCTCTTAACCATTCAAGTTCCCTAACGGCTCCATTTATAATAAAAATGATTTTAATAATTAATAAATGTACAACAATTCTTGGAAAAGACTGTTCAGTACAGTAACACATACATGTGCAAGAACCGATAACAGAACTGGACGTCATTTAATCATGGTATTTTTTTAAAAACATATGGAATTTAGTTGTGAATAAAGGTGCATTCGTGGCATGTCGGAATTACAGTTTTATGAGATTCTGACTTGTAAAAAGCATTCACACCTTCACAAAACTTGTATTTACAACTCTTACACCTTGTACCACCTGACCACCACAACATTGTGCAGAAACACTCAGAATAGCAATGGCTTCAGCAGTAAAATAGTTAAGCAGGTATTTCGAATATTTGTGTTTAATAATTCCTATCACTGATTACTGTTGTCTTAAAAATAATCGGAAAATACAACAGATAAAATATAATTTAATGTAGCTTTTAAAGAATTAAAGAACTATCTAATATCCCACTGAATAAACTATAATTATTAATACAGCATTTGAATAATGACTGTTACTTGTTATATTGTAGTTTTGTCTACTGATTACTGAAATTACACAAATTCATTTTGCTGTTAGCAGTGTTGCAACAGAAATACATAATTCAGATCACAACTAATAGTCCTGGGTTGTCATCTAGTAAATGTGGTCATTTCGTCATGGCGTGGACGCAGCATAAAAAACAGTTCTTGATTCCCAACCCAAACACTGATTATACTAACTGAGAAGTGCCTAATGAGGACCAGTAAAATTATGACAAACACATTCTCAATGCTGAACATGAGTTCAACAAGCAAACCTCTAGGGCCAGTTTTACTAACAGCTTGTCCCAGTGCAAACCGTCTTTTGGCGTTAAAATAGTACTGTCAGTTTTTACTAAAGTGACGAATTAGCGCTGAAAAGGCTTGGACACAGTTATTTTTGCACCTGACCTTGTTGAATATGCATTTAGGAGTTTTCCTTTCAGACGCAAAATTTATGGGAGGAGAGTATTCAAATGAATCACGCAACGAGATTTACTAACGTTTCCGCTCGTCAAATTACTGGTATTTCAGCCATTATTTAACGTCCAAAAATCATGTCTTAACTATTTTGCGTTTGAGATGGCTGCAATTATTGTTGCTAGGAGAGGCACAGCAGAGGACAGAGAGCGCGTGGTAGAAGGGAGAGGATTTTTTCTACACGTATTAATTTAGCCTATTTGGAATGCCAGAAGAACATATTATCCCAACATATAGTTTGCCAGACCATGTTACATTTAATTTGCTTCAGGAAATAAAAGACGACTTGGAACCCTCAACTAGGAGTCACGCAATACCAGGTCTATCAAAACTTCTTTCAATCTTTCATTATTTGGCCTCCGGTTCTTTTCAACGTACTGTGGCTTCTTTATTTCTTTATTCTTTATTTACGTCTACGCTAATTTGCACTGTGCTTGGTATATTGTGTTGGTTGATATGTAAATGAGATGTTGCGTCTGTATTCTTTAATTTGCACAGTTCTAAGTAAATCACCCACAGAAATTTCCATGCCCATCGGCGATGTTTTGGAATTGCGCTCTCGCACTAATTTGCCCTGCTTAGTAAAACTGGCCCTTGGTCTCCTAAAACACACACTGCAGCACAGTGCCAACTGGGATTCTCATAAATACATATTCCAAAGATCCTGATATGCCTCTTTGTATTATAGTACAGGTTTACATTAAGCATTAGTACATCATTAATGCAAGCTGAGATTGCAGGATGACAAATCTCACTAACCACACTTTATACCACAAAGGCAGTTCCAAACAATTCCATGCATGTATACCACACAGAGCACTACAACGTTATGCCAGGAGGCTGTTACTAACTTGGCAGGAGTGTTGGTAATAACCTACAATGGGCGAAAGGAAACAGAAACAAGGGCATTGGTTAGCAACTCATATAAACTTAACGTGGAAGGGTTGTGCCAGTAAAGTTCTTCAAGATGAGGAATCTCATTCAGTTTTCAAGGTTCAGTGTGTAATTTCAGGATTGTAAAAATAATGCCTGCTCAGACACTTCTTATCTTCCACAGGATTTCCTGCCCTAAACTCAAGTTGACCCAAAATTGACCCAGTCGGGCTGCTCAAATAGGCCAATTCTGTTTGTGGCACAGAAATTACACACTTCACCTTTAAGGAAAAGGGAAAACGTTAGTGTGTTTGAGTGCCAACATATGTGTGTATTTGCCTTTCAAAGAGGCAAATAAATAAATAACTCAACGCAACAGATGTGTCACTGAACACAACTGACAAAAGAGAAATATGTTTTCATAAGAGTGTCTTCCTGCAAAGATGTGACAGGAGGGAGTGAGGGGGGTGTATCATTGAAGTTAGGAAACTGAACCCTGAAATTCCATGACCTTTTATAGAGAGAGCCACGACAGGTGCTCTCTCACCCGTCTCTATCCGTATCACTCGATGGCCTGAGATTTCCTCTGCACTGAGGCACACACCAAGACCCTTTTCGCCGCATATGAAGAAGAGAGTAAACGGAGAGGGGTACAGGACATTGTCATCCATTTACCTAATCCACCACAGCAGGCCTACTGCCAAAGTGCATTGCTTTGAGGTCACAACGCAGAACTGAAACTGTCAAATTGGGAAAGTGATATAGAGCTTTTAATGTCTCAATATGACAGCTTGCTTTGGTTATCAGAACATGAATTTATGCAGATGGAAATCTGAGGGGTCTGTTTTAATTTAAAATAACTGTTTTTTTATTTTAATATATTTTAAAATGTAATTTATTCCTGTGATGGCAAAGCTGAATTTTCAGCAGCCATTACTCCAGTCTTCAGTGTCACATGATCCTTCAGAAATCATTCTATTATGATATTTTGGTGAATATATCTTATTATTATCATCAGTGTCTTACTATCATCAATAAAAACAGTTGTGCTGCTTAATATATTTGTGGAAACAATGATACATTTTTTCAGGATTCTTTGATCAATAGAATGTTAAAAAAAAAACCTGCATTTATTTGAAATAGAAATCTTTTGTAAGATTATACATGCCTTTACTGTCACTTTTGATCAATTTAGTGCATCCTTGCTAATAGGCATTAACTTCTAAAAAAAATCTTACTAACCCCAAAATTTTGAACGGTAGTGTATTTTCCATTTTGATAGGGTATTTTAAATTTTTCAATCTAACAACTCTGGTGGATGCATTATCTGGTATAACATGATCACTGTACCTGAAGGAGGGCCGATTGCAACTGAAGCCTCAGCTCAAATTTGTCTTGCACATTCCTTCAGAGGCTTGAAGCTTTAACTAGATCCTCCTCTGGCCTGCTAATGCCAGTGGGGAATAGGGTCAGTGTAACAGATGTAACCTCTCTTTTCTGAATGTTGCATGGGTGCTGTCATTCTTCTGTCAAGAGCAACATTAGCAACCAGGTGGGGCTGAACTATAACCGGCCCACTGATTCTAACCTCTTTTAGAAACTCTACACTGTTAATTTAGCAATAAACACTATATTTTTAAATAGGACTGGTTAAGATTTACCACCCCTGGCTGCTAGCATTAGATCTCACTTGATCTATGACTACATACCCACTAGGCATGCCTGACCCCGAGCTCTTAACCCTCTCCTGCAGCATGGCCATCTCTCGTAATGTCTCTGCAGAATACAGACCGATGGGGGAGTTATACTGCTGGCTTTTTTGCCCTGAGGTGGATTTGTCCCTCGGAGCAGCTAAATGCCTTTGAGCAGGCAAAGAAGCTTCTCCGCTACTGCTATAGGACTGGTTGGTGTGCTTGCTTGAGTAGCTGGAGTTTGTCTCAGCAGAAGCCAAGAGAGCCCCATTCATTTGTACAGGCTGCTCCTTAAAGGGGAACGTGCATGTTTGTGGACAGTGTTGAGAAAGAAAGAACAGAAGGCGTCCAGTCAGAGCAAAGCTTAGAATGATAATAATTTACGTTCACACTACGTAAACTACAAAAATGAATTTGAAAACTGATGACTTGATGTTTTACAGAA
The DNA here is from genome assembly GCA_021397915.2 of Tor tambroides. NCBI lineage: Eukaryota > Metazoa > Chordata > Actinopteri > Cypriniformes > Cyprinidae > Tor > Tor tambroides. The sequence goes on from JAFVLL020018926.1 coordinate 54,209, forward strand.
AGCAAAAGGACTAGTTTACCACAAAAAGTGAAATTGTCGTAATTTACAGTATGCCTTGTGTTGTTTGAAAAATGTATTATTTATTGATTTGTTTTTATTTTGCAGAATGTCTATTTTACAGCTTTATAGCCCCATTTTGTATTCATTATACTGAAGTGCAGAAAGGTCATTTTAAAATAAATACCTTCTTTTTGTAGAAACAAAGAAGAAAGACTAATCATAATGACTTGTAACCACACAAAGGTGTGAAATGGCTGTTTTGATGAAATGGCTTATTTTTGATAGTTTGTACACTACCATTCAAAAAGATCAGTTTTATAGACCTTTTTTTTATTTATTTTTTATATGTTTTTGAATGTCTCTTCTGCTCACTAAGACTGCATTTATTTGATCAAAATACCATAAAAACAAGTAATTTAAAGTAACTGTTTTTTATATTAATATATGTGACCCTGGACCACAAAACCAGTCATAATAGATTTATACATAATCTGAAAGCTGAATAAATAAGCTTTCCATTGATGTATGGTTTGTTAGAATCGGACAATATTTGGCCGAGATACAACTATTTGAAAATCTGGAATCTGAGGATGCAAAAAAATCTAAATACTGAGAAAATCACCTTTAAAGTTGTCCAAATGAAGTTCTTAGCAATGCATATTACTAATCAAAAATTAAGTTTTAATATATTTACAGTAGGAAATTTACAAAATATCTTCATGGAACATGATCTTTACTTAATATCCTAATGATTTTTGGCATAAAAGAAAAATCGATAATTTTTTGACCCATACAATGTATTTTTGGCTATTGCTATAAATATACCCCAGCGACTTAAGACTGGTTTTGTGGTCTAGGGTCACATATATTTAAAATGTAATTTATTCCTGTGATGGCACAGTTGAATTTACTCCAGTCTTCAGTGTCACATGATCCTTCGGAAATCATTATAGTATGCTAATTTGCTGCTCAAGAAACATTTCTTACTATTATCAGTGTTGAAAACAGTTGCTTAATATTTTTGTGTAAACTGTAATTAACTGTGAAATCTTATAAATGTCTTCTCTGTCACTTTGATCTTTTTTTGCATATTTTCTGAATAAGCATTATTTTCTATAAAAAAAGGACCCTAAACTTTGAACAGTAATGCATGTACTAATCAGTATTCTGAAACAAAGGCTTTATGATCTTTTCTTTTTGTCTGACTAACACAATATTTTAAATAAATGCCAAACTAATTGTGAAGAGCATTACATTAACAATGTTTAGTTAACTTTTTGCTGGAGTATGCAGTGGAAACCAGCAGGGGGCATCATAGGGCTTTTTTACATGTTGCGGAACATTTGCAAGGATATCATACATGATAAAGGCATCCTGAGTTGCGGGGAAACCAAAGAACAGAATCTATTATATTACCCTCTAAAAAGAATCTTTAACATAAAAAAAAATTCCCCTTTTAACTGAGGACTTGTATGACCTGTGTTTGACTTAAAATATGTGAATGCACAGATATATACTGAATGCAGATATTTGTAGAATGCACGACAGTGAGTAATACGTGACAGACCTTCTGATGAGGGATCACAGGCATAGGGGAGTCAATCCTTGGTGTTGTCATAGGAATTGGAGTGGGTCGCTTTGACCTGTGATAAAACAGAGTAAACATGAAGAAAATGACAGAAGTGCTGAAGACAGTCTGTCTGGATCACATCGTTTATGACAAAATTGCAATGTCCAGTGGTGAACTATAAACATCTCCCACACAGTTCTAGATAAGCTTGTGGAAAATATTTTCAGTTTTCCAGGTCCTTCGAGACTGAACACTGTCACAATAACAACATAATGAATCCCATCCACAGCAGAAGCAGTTTTTGTTGCAGCTATCAGAAAAAAATGCTTTTGCCCAAACAGACTTTGTGCCAAATTGAACCTTTTCAGAAGAAAAAATTAAAAACATTACTTGCCTTGTACACAAAGGGGAAAAACTAACATATTTTACAGTGCACATTGTTTGAAAATTTGTGCAAAAAGAAAAGCACAAAGAACAACTGACAAAAGGGAAGTCCTTAGAACACAGTAGAGACAACAGATACGTTTTGACAACAAAGTAGATAACGCATCTTGACAAGTGTTAAAGTCCATCTCACCCTACGTGTCCACTTTATAACAACAACCCTTACAGAGGGAACTCTGGGATCTATTAAGAGTGCTAAAGCGAAGGAAGGATGGTCCAGTGTAATCCCTGCAGGTATGCTCAAAGTGGAGGAAAAAAGGTGAACATGCCTTTTTTGGGGTTTTGCTCATGATAAAGTGAACTAACAGTAAACCCGACTTAAGAACTAAGACACATCAGAATTGCAACCTGCGCTGGAGAGATCAAGGATGTTTTTACAAACTCATGGTGCAGACATGGTCCACGAGGGAGATACACTAACCCAGGCATGCCACTCCCTCTGCATGGGTCACACATCAAACACAACACAGAAAACTACAAATAAATGGAAGAAGTGATTCTTCTTTATGATCTGAAGTGTCATCTATTGATATTTGTACTACATGCCTAGAATAAATGACAGATATCTTTCAATCCACTGTTTTGATTATCTGATCACACTCTAGCCTGTAATGTTCATCATAACACCATCAACACATTTCATAATGTAATACATCATATTTTGTTACATTGGAATTTCTTCCAGTCATCCAATCTCAAAACCACATTAGCATCAGAATTAACATTTTAGTTTCTATTGCCAATGTTTAAAGCAGTGAAATACATTATTTGGGATCAATATACAGTATACACTTCTGTTGTAAAGTTTGGGGTTGATACGATTTTTACCACTTTCTCAGTTTCTGACTTTAAGTCTCTTATGCTTAACAAGGCTGCATTTATTTGATTAAAAATACAGTATATATACAGAATACAAAAATATACTGTAAAATACATAATATACTGTACTTTAAGATTTTCTTTGATGGCAAAGCTGAATTTTCAGCATCATTACTCCAGTCTACAGTGTCACATGAATCTTCAGAAATCATTCTAATATGCTGATTTGGTGCTCAAGAAACATTTCTCATTATCAATGAATTTATCCAAAATATTAGGCTAACATATTTGAGAAAACTTTGATACTTACAGGATTCTTTGATAAATAGAAAGGGTGAAAGTGATGAAAAAACAGCATTTATTTAACATTTTAAATTTCTGTAACAATGCAAAAATATGTTCTTGCTGAAAAAAAGTATTCTTTAAAAATCTTTTACACTGCATCAATATATTTCTAAATGCTTTCCCCCCTTTAGTTATTACCTTTTAGTGTAATATTTCACATAGAGCAACTCATACATTAATTTTACGGTTAAATCTAGCATACAATTGAGATAAATAAAGTTGCATTAATAACTACAAAGTTCGAAAATCATATCCACATATGAATAACAAAGTGATGCAGATCAACTGCAGTGTGAACGTAACCTTGTTTAAAGCTATGTTGTGTCAGTCCTAGGCAGCCTTGAGTTGGAGCACAAGGCTGGAAAATAGCTTATCAAGTTAGCTGGTGTATGAGGCTGCTGATGGATGAATGGACACTTGCCAGAGGCCGTGAAGAAAGATTCTAGTGCATGATATTCATTGTCTGTTTTGAAGAGCTTTTCCAATGTGTGTGGATGCTTGTCTAGTAATGAATCAGCAGCCAGTCTGAAAATCCAGTGAGTTGTCAGATGTGTCATAATACTCTTTATATCTTCTTTTTCTCTAGCAATAAAACCACATGACCTTTATAGCTAAACACATACAGAGCTCATCTGAACTCACACAAAATCTCAGTCACACATGTTTATGATATACTGAAGCTGCAGTCTGTTTACGGTTCATAAAAATGAATTCCATGATTGACTACACCGAACAGACAAGGCCTGCTTTTATTACACTGCAGTGAATGAGCCAACAATAGCATCTTCATCACAGTAACCCATGAGACCTGCTATCATCTGTATTATTCACTATAATTCATTCAATTAATAATTTGTTTGTAGCTACAGATTTGACAGATCATACTACAGGATGAGAAAGGCTGCCCTAGAGCTGTCAGTGAAGATACAGATTGTTACAAACTTATGGTCGCCAAGACAGATTAAATATCAGTGTGGATCACACTGTAAGCATGACAGATCATTTTATTACCTTCACCAAAATAGAAGAAACTCTGCTTCTCTCACATTTCTACAGACTCTACATATGTCATACACAATAATGAATTTCCAAGATCTGCCACATCCTTCCTGGTTTTCAAAAGGTTTTGGCAAGTACTATAATACACAATTGCATCAGAGAGTAATAAGACTCATATTTAAAATTTAAATGTTAGAATTAGAATGATTTCTCAAGGATCATGTGACACTGAAGACTGAAGTAATGTCTGCTGACAATTCAGCTTTGCCATCACAGGAATAAATTACATTTTTAATTATATTAAACAGTAAAGTAGTTCACAATATTACTGCTTTTACTGCACTTTTGATCAAGCAAATGCAGTCTTGGTGAGCATAAGAGACATCTTTCCAAAACTTACTGACCTCAGATTTTTGATTACACACACACCTCCAAAACAATAACAATGCACTGTACCTTTGCATGGTAAGGGCCAGATTGAAGTTGGCAGACTTGATCTTGTTTTGAGCCTCCAGGTGTGTCATCCCCTCTGTGCTGACCCCATCAATGGCCACGATGATGTCACCCTGGATCAGGTTGCTGGAGGCTGCCTTGCTCCCTGGTGTAATCTGCCACAAAACAAACAAGCTTTTAAATTAAATACTGACAGGTCAGCACTTCTGCAAACACAATACTTAGACAAGGTATTAATTTGGTCTTCATTTGTCTGCCTCCACATGAGATTGATAACATAGGTTGGATGTATGAATAAAGCTGAACAAAAGAGAAGGCTCTGTCATCTACAGGTGCTTGCTTGATACCCTCTCAATAAAATCAGTGGAGGATAAAAACACACACGGATTCTGAATCCATGACAGCTGGGTGCACAAAGAGATCTTAAGCACACATTTGGCACACTGCATGCTTAGTGCTTGAACAGATAATGTGTTCCTCTTGCTAAAAATAAGACTGTGTTTGCAGAATAAAGTCATGTGCTTAGTCTACAGACCCTAAGGGTAATGTAAATGAAACAAAAAAAACATATCCGGGTCATATTTCACATGTTTTAACAGGGTTTGTGACATATATTAATACATTTATAATGTTATATACACTACTGTTCAAAGGTTTGAGGTCAGAAAGTTTTTTTTTTTAAAGAAATTAATACTTTTATTCGGAAAGGATGCATTAAATTGATCAAAAGTTAGAGTAAAGACATTTATAATGTTACATAAGATTTCTATTTCAAATAAATGCTGTTCTTTTGAACTTTCTATTCATCAAAGAATCCTGAAACAAATATCATGGTTTCCACAAAAATATTAATCAGCACAACTGCTTTCAACACTGATAATAATAATAAATGCTTCAGAAGCAACAAATCAGCATATTAGAATGATTTCTGAAGGATCATATGACACTGAAGACTGGAATAACGGCTTCTTTAAAAAAAATTAGCTTTGTCATATAAAAAAACTCAACTGTTACTGTTTTTACTGCACTTTTAATTAAATAAGATTAGATGACAAGCTGGTTATACATATGTATGTGAAAATTTTAATGTAATAATAGTTCTTAATGTTACTAAAATTAAGGTTCATTTGACCTAATTTAGATTTATTTATTTTGTTTTGGTGATAAAATACAACATATTGAAAAGTTTTGTGAGAATTTCAGAATTTAAATAAGGAAAACCTCACTGGATGCTTTACTGATTTAAACTGGTAACTGAACTGGAAATGGTAACTGAAAACTGTTGCTTTTAAAAGATTGTTCATTTATATAGAAAACTTAAAAAAAAAAAAAAAAAAAAGAGTTTGAGTCAATTCTTTTCCTCCATGAGCATGTTGCAGACCATTTGGGATTCTGCGATATACAGTAGATGCATTAAAAACCTTCAGACTGCACAGATGGGCGGCACTGTGTCATCTCTGTACCATAAAACTAGGCTATCAATTTTGTTTGTTCTGTTCTGTTTTCAAGTTTCAGCTGTTTCTTGTGCCAGAAGCATCTCTTTAACCAAAGTCCGACTGTGCATGGCTGAGAGCTGGGAGTGCATGGCTGAGAGTCTCATTTACAAAAAACAGTGTGAATGCAAAATGAATAAAACTGATTTCAGATGTTTCTCTCTCTAATCTCTTTTGGCTAGATTATTAAGTTTTGACATTGTGTTATGTTTGCTCCCTGAAAAACTGACTCTGTGTGTGGTTTTTTTTTTTTTTTTTTTTGCATTTCCATCTGTTTTGAATTTTTAATGAATAAACGAATGCATGCACATCTGAGCCAAGGATTTAGACACAGAAGTGCCAAGACGACAAAGCCTATTTCAAAAGCCTGAGAAGTAGACCAGCCATAACAAGAAAATGAGAAGTATGTGTCTGAAACGGCATCAGGAGACATACAAGATCTCTCTGTGAAGTTAGTTTGATGTCAGTTATCCAAATCAAGCAGCAAGACTGATAAAGCTTCAAAACTACAGAAAGACGATTTTGAAAAAAAAATTAAGAGAAAAAAGTGCTTCTCTCTAAGCCACAACACTAACTAAAACAGTCAAATCAACTAATTTACCAGTTCTCGGATCACTTTTGATATCATATCTGCAATATTTGTGCCCAGATCTTTATTCTGTTATTAATCAACTCTTCAGCAGTAATAATAATTATTCTTTGGTTTTCAATGATCTAGATCAGTGTCAGACATTGATCAGTGTCTGCTATTTGATTTTCATTAACTACTGGGAAGCTCTGAAAGCCTGTGGTACCTAGATTGAGCCTTTGACAAACCAGCAAATGGTCCAGCAGGAATACCAAACTGACAAACGGAAAGCAGCAGCAGAGCTGGCCAAACAACATCATCATGCACTATGTAGCTACAACATATGATGAAATGAAAAATACTGTTGAGACAAAATTACTTTATAACTACAGGCACTTATAAATCCAATTATACAACAGTTATTTGTAGTTCTGTAATTTGATCGGTCAAATATATAAATATTAACTGGCTAAATTTTGACTGAAATTACAGTTACTCAACATTAAGTGTAACAAGATAAAAGATGTGCAAATTTAACCATGTGAATGGGTGATTTCTCTCCCATTCACATGGTTATCATGTGAATGGGAAAAAAATCATGCAATTTAATTATCAAAGATACAAAGATTTCTTTTTTGAAGTTGCATTCAAATTCCACCTGGCTTAGAAATCTGAGGGATGTGTGAATGGATGAATACTTTGTTTCTTAAGGTCCTGCCACGTCAAAAAAATGTCCATTATTTATTGTCAGTAGCGATGAAGCACAGTTAACACAGAAGTCACTTTCAAACCAATCAGCTTTCTGTTGGCCAGTGCAGTGAATGTCACATGTCCAACTTGAACCCGTTACAAAATTCCAGACTGCAAAAATCAGCAGCATTCTCATCTGATACTTTTTACAGACTCATCTGGTACATCAAAGGCGAGACAATTAATAATACAGGGATAAACTAGTAATCGGCCATAAAGAAAGATTAAAACTATCATGCATCAAGGATATCTGGTTACTAGTGTAAAGCTGATAATTGTTAGGCAAACACAGAATCTTTGATTGCACCCCTTGAGTGTTTGCTTATGAAATATTTTGGTTAATTTAAATATCCTTTCAGCTCCCAATCCCCTCTCAGCTGTTATTTGATCATGTTTAGCCATTTGTCATTACATATATTTTTACATAAAAACAAACCATAAAAAAGCCTGCAGATTCAATTTCATCTTGATAATTCATTCCACAATATCTCATAAATCAGTGCCGTTGTTAGGAAAAGCTTGCAGCGAGTTGCTACTGTGTGTAATACCTTTAAAAATGTATCGGTATGTGACAGCTGTGTTTCCAGTACTGTGGTCACGTCCACACTGTGGATGAGCTTAACATGATCAATGAAATCCGAAACCTGAATGGTCTATATATCCAGGCACTTCACACATACTCATGGGCAAATATGACAGATTGTAGCTGCCCTTCTTGCACACTGCCGTGGCACAGTTTTGATAATCATTTTCTCGAATGAATTAACCAGCACAAGTTCACTGACCATGATTATGAACCCAATATAACTGCAGCCCCCAACTGGAGAGCTCCTATCCTCTGGCACAAATTCACAAATAACTGAAGTCTGTCTCATATGCTTATTGAGGTACAAGCCTGTAAATATAAGCCACACTAGGTTTAGCAAAAAAGGTCGGAATGATTACGCTCACAGTTAGATGGCCATGATGAGTCTAAAATAGCTTTGAATGACTTCCTCCTTCTTTCAAAAAGTTGTTCTGTATATATAACTACCCACAGTGGGTAGCATTTGCAGTCTTTTTCCTGCTTGACAGCTGCTCTAATTGTGTCTGTGTGAATGGGTGCTACCCACTAGAGTGTAGGGGTTGTTTTAAGAGTCTTCTTCCTCTATAAATGTCAAGTCTAATTGCCACATCAAGCAGGGGGAGTGTCCTGCCACCATCAGAAAGGCCACTGTGATAGTAATGCTCATGTGCAATTGGGCAGCATTCCCATAAAATGATCTGTGCTACAAATTAAAAGGATTGATTGATTGATTATCCGTTCAGTCGTAGCCGACTATCGGTCACTCTATGGATCATCATTCTCCACGCCTTTCTGTCTTTAACCGCTTCTTTCAATTCCGTTATTGGCATGTTCAATGTTGTTATGATTGTGTCGAGCCATCTTCTTCTTTGGCGGCCTCGTCTTCTTTTTCCCAAAAGGATTACTTCACCCAAAATGAAAGTTATGCGGGTTTGGAATGATATGAGGGTAAGTAAATGATGACAGAATTTTCATTTCTGGGTGATTCGGCGGTTTAAGGCTTTATTATTTATAGACCTTAATGGCAGAAAAGAAAGACGTTTTGCAAAACTCATATTTACTTGTTTTAGTAAATGCACAGATACTGTTGCTTTGTGCCAGGGTTAGCAAAACTAACGACAAAAGGAAAAGGAAGGGAGCACGGGAAAACAAAGGCTTGGAGAGACTGAAGGGAGGATTACCAGGCCTGGCACACAAAACATGCATTAACTCTCCATTCTAGCTCATTCCAGTTGATGCCTGGATGAATGAGTGGCTGATATGCCAGCTCAAATCTCCTGCTCACTCACAACAGCACAAAGGAGCTGTTCTGTGGGTCAAGTAAATCACAGGGGGGGAAGTAGGCCACAGAGAAAACTAGAGAGAGACATTTGATGGCTAGACAGATGACTGTAAAGCAAAAATAAAATAAAGTCAACATGAAATCAAAATGCACCCTATGTACTTTCTTAATAAACATTCCTGGTTTTGTTGTGCATGATTGCTTTTGATATGATTGTAATCTTTTCTCTTTCCACAATCCAATCAATTCCTGATGGATAAAATCAAGATAATGGATAATGGACAAAGTCCCACTATTTTTCTTCAGAGAATATCCTATTACGCTCAGCATGTACAACCATTCAAAAGTTTGGGGTTGGTAAGGGTTTGTTTTTTTTTTTTTGCTTTTTTTAAAGAGGTCGCTCATGTTCACCAAGGCTTTAAAAACAGTAATATTGTGAAATATTATTAGAATTTAAAATAACTGTTTTATATTGTAATATATTTTAAAATGCAGTTCATTCCTAAAACCTTTTCTTTTATTATTTTCAGTGTAGAAAACTGTTTTGATTCTTTGATGAATATAAAGCTCAGAAGAACAGCATTTATTTGAAAGAATTTTTTGGTAACATTATAAATGTTAATGCCACTTTTAATCAATTTAATGTGTCCTTATTGAATAAAAGTATCCATTTCTTCAAAAAAAAAAAAAAATCTTACAGACCCCATGCTTTTGTGAATGGTATTGGAAAAGAGCTTTCAGAATGTTTTGAAAGCCTTCAGAATGTTTCTTTTTTGTATTCTGCAGAAGAAAAAAAAAATCAATTTTTTAGTTTAAATTAATTGCGACTATACTAGTATTCTAGTCTGCAGCTATTAGTAGATCTCTGTGGTTTCTAAGTAAACACAATAAGATCTGTCCCAATGATTATTTGAACTGACAGTCATGGTGTCAAAATATCTGAAATGGTGAAGACTCACCCATGATTGAGGCCTGAGTACTTAACCAGATGGGCTCATTTATGCTAACAAGACCAAAAAGAATCCGACACCATATGAATGCAATGTGACCCGATCCTCTCCTGCTGTAGCACCCCTCATATAAGAGCTGAGTAAACCTGCCCAACACCAAATGAATAAAACACATGTGAAAAAGACCAAGAGTTTATCACAGCACATCAAAGCCAACCTGTTGAATTATCTGAGAACAAGCTTTGGTTAAACACATCAAACATTTCTGTATTTCTTGAAGGAAGTGTGTCATTTTGTTGGATGTTGGTATATAATAGCTCTTAGAGTCTTCCCCAGCAGGACTGACCTGACCTTCAGCAGGAATCTAAAAACAGCTCTGCCTGTCAGCAGCACCAGCTTCAGGCTCTCATGGCATACACCAAGACTGGTACTTGCTGCCTACTGGTTTGGGAGTATCTGAGAGACTAGCATTATATAATGACATTATTAACACAACTACTTGAGGGTCATACAACTTGTTCAGAGGAATGTTTTTGTTTTCTGACTTCATACATCAAGTTCAATAAATTGCATCTCATGGACCACAATTAAATGGCATCATGTATTAACCTGGTGCAATGCGACACAAAATCAGAAGATATTTGATGCTTAATGTACAGTTATGTGGATTAATTTTGGACTTGTTGCAGTCAAACAAATCAATCATTTTTTTCACTGCATGCAACTGTTTTCCAAAAAATATTTCAAAGCAGATTATCTGATGGATATAATACACACTACCATTCAAAAGATTTTTTGATGTTTTTGAAAGAAGCCTCTTGTGCTTACAAAGGTTACATTTATTTGATCAAATATACAGTCTAAACATGTTGTAAAATATTATAACAATTTAAAATAACTGAATATGTTTTTTAAAATGTAAAGTTGAATTTTCAGCAGCTATTATTCCAGTCTTTAGTGTCACATGATCCTTTAGAAATCAAGCAAATCAATATGGTATATAAGGTTCAAAATAACAGCATTTATTTGAAAGAAGTTTATTTTTGTCAATTATGATCAACTGAATGCATAATAACCAAAATATACTATTTAAAAAAAAATTTAAAATTAAATTGTAGTGTATGATGTTAAAACATATAAGTTGTTTGCAATGGGACCAGTGAAAATATATATATTACACAATTTTTTATAAATACAGTGAGATATACATTACACAAAAATCAAGCAACCATGAAAGACTGAAAAGGCTATAAAGCCACTTTATTCCTCCAACTATAGCTCATGGGAACAGAGAATGCAATAATCAGCTTTAAAAATGAAGTAGGTTTGTGTTCATCTGCCAGCATCAATCTTCCTGAAGACTGACTGGAATGAACAATTTCCCTCGGCTCATTAGAGAATAGGCATGTGGAGAGATGTCATATAAGCAGTCCAGCATTGGAAAGTCACAATGAAAATCAACACTGTTGGGAACACTCTCACCAGGGGTGTTGTGCTATTTCAAGAACTTAAAAAAAAAACAACAACTTTGAATGCGGTCCAAGTGAAGAGACAGCTACATTTGTGTCATCAACACGCTGATAGTATTAATGCAGATCAAATTCAAGCCAACCATAAAACTCAATCTTCACAAGCTTTAACTGGATGCTCAGTGAATACCATGTGAATGAGAGTAGCTCTTAATTTGAAACGTCCATATTTGAACACCCTAATATCACTTCACAAAGGTGAAACACTATTCCACCAGTTGGTGCATTAGGGTATGTCAAGAGAGTCCACAATAATATTATGCTGAGTTTTATATTATTAGGCTACTGCAAATGCCCTTCACTGGATGAAACATCCTCAAACTATTTGGCAGATCCTAAAGAGTGGATCCCTGTTGACATTTAACTGTAACATCTTTTCAGAGGCAAACACATTTCTAAATGACACCACAGTGTCAAATGAAATGTCACAGAACATTAGTGTATGTAAAAGGTGATTTAGTGCTGAGTAACCCCATAACTTTCCTCTTTTACATTGGAGGTCCCAACTCCCCTTTACTCCTACCCACACTCAGTTCAATAGGATTAATAATTTTCTCATCTGTGCTATTCTATACATGCTAGTGACAACACAATGGCTAAAACAAGCTTGGATCTCAACTTCTGTCAAATAATGAATAATGCAAATGTTTGATTATTACACATTTCATAGTTTTCATAAAGTAAAAACTTGCATAAACATTCATGCATTTAGTGAGTTCATAGACAAGATTTAGTATAATTTAGTAGCTAAATAAATAATTTCATACAGCTGACCTTTTATAACTTCCAAAACTATATCTGCCATTTGCCAATGTTTCTTTGTTGCTGTTACTTAATTACTGTCTAATGCATTCTCCAGATAAAAGTACTATTTTCCTTAGAAGTTTCTTTTCATGCAAACCACCCAGAGGTATTTATATCCCTCATCTGCTGCTTTCAGTTTGAACTGAATTGCAAGTTCATGCTTTCTGTGTGCCATCTGTTACAGTCTGAGCTGCTCTCAGCCAAGAGAAACCCTCATTTTAGCACCTAGTGCTGAATAGGGGTACGCACAGTCATAAACAGAAGCATCTGCCAACAATATTTCACCCAATTCAGAAGGCCAGTATATTAGCCAAAGGAAGTTAGGAAATATACCTGCGTATTGTCTGTCAGTACAATTCTTCAAAAGCATTTGAAAAATTTCTACACTAAAATAGAGTATAATGTAAACAAAAGCAACAAGACTTCTAATCAATCTGGAATACTGATTCATGGTGTTTCTTTTTCTAAATTATAACCAGCAAATACTAAATAAATAATATAAAAAAGAAATACAGGATTTGTATAAAATCATATTCTTACCCTAAGCTTTAACTACATTTCTAGATATTTCTAGAAATGTAGTTAAACACACACACACACACACACACATATAAACTCTAAATATAAGTATTGTATATTTATAATACTTAAAAAAAAAACTGAAAAGAAGCCCCAGATCAGTATATTATAAACTATACTGTTAAATATTTATATTTATATACAATTATTATTTAAATTTAAATATGTATAAATTTACATATACGCAGCCTATATATCTCTGATATATATCTATAATATTTTGTAATATTATTACAAATTAAAGTAACCGTTTTCTACATTATTATATTTTTAAAAGATTTTAGCAACCATTACTCCAGTCTTCAGTGTCACATGATACTTCAGAAATCATTCTAATATTTTGATTTGGTGCCCAAGGACTAGTGGTCAACCGATATTGGTTTTTTGACAGCCGATTCCGATGCCGATATCTTGGAAAGCAGGGTGGCCGATGGCCGATATAAAGCTGATATAATTTTATTTATTTTAATTAATATTTAAGAAATCTGAAATCATTTGAAAATTTATTAAAAATAAAGGTGTAAAATAAACTTACTTATACTTTAGATGACAAAGTATTTTTCACAAATAAATAAATATTTAATAAAAAATATAATTAAAAAGGAAGTAAACACTAACCAACAGGGCACACAGTATTCTGGGAAGTTTGTGTGCATTGGGAATCACATTTTTTCAAATAAAGCCAAGGTAACACTCATTTTACAAAATGACATGAATATGACAGTGGACAAATGCATAAAGCGCAGCATAATTTGAAATCACGAGTTTAAAATTTGTAAAATTTGTCAATCGCACGTCTCCAGTGAAGCTGAACTCTCCTCCTGTCTGCATTCAATTCGCACAGACCGATCGTCATGCAGAGAACACGTGATCATGCAGGATACAAATGCACACTTTATAAGATCTCACAGCTGGATCCGACTAAGTTTGCAAGGTTTGTGAAATAAAATGTTCATTAGACATTCAAAGATTTGTTTAGATGATATAAATGCTTATTTGCTGAATGCTGACGGCAAACAAGAAAGTAATATAATGTTCGCCTTTCTATTACTAATAATATAAAAGCAAGCGTTATAATACTATTTTGTATACATTTTAATTCCTTTGTTTAACAGTTCTATCTGATTATTAGACAGAGCTGTTAACGACGACAGCGAACAAGAGGGAGAATGTGAGCACTGTGTGCTCAGGCGCTGCCGTTCTCAGTGCGGTCAAAATAAAAGTCCCGTCTCGAACACATGCCGTCCCGATGCCGATATTTGAAAAAGGTCAAATATCGGCCGATATATCGGCCTTGGCAATATATCGGTTGACCACTACCAAGAACCATTTCTCATTATTATCAATGTTGAAAAAATATTATTATTTTTTTAATAAATACATTTTCAGGATGAACAGAAAGTTCAAAAGCACAGCATTTACTTAAAATATAAAAATATATAATTTTCTGTAACAATGTAAAAGTCTTTAGTGTCATTTTTAATCAATTCAATACATCCCCAATTTATTATACACTCTAAAAAACACTGGGTTAAAAACAACCCAATTTGGGTTGTTTTTAACTCAAGGGCTGGGTAAATATAGGACAGAACACATTTGGGGTTAATTTTACCCAGCAAATTGGGTTATTTATTTAACCCATCATAATGAGTTGATTTAACCTAGCTAATGGGTTGATTCATTTTTACGGCTAAGATCGCTGGCCTGAGTTTCAGTCTTAGCCGAAATATACTGCGACTGCCTTCATAACCTGCCTAAAAACAAACAGTAAACAGCTCTGAGGAAATATTTTAACATCCAAAGTATTTGTATTCTGTATCTTTATGAATAAAATTGTTTATCAGGCTTTTCCATCAAGCGATAAGACATATTTTACGAGATGGCTGAGACTGACGTTTAGGTGATTCACACCACGTGCCTGTATGTTGCTCTGCATGAAATTGAACGATATACAGCACAGTAACGATTTTATATATAAAATAAAATGCACACAAACCTGTATTTACCGAAGAAATGCATCAATTCGATGGCGCTTAGAACGGCTCGCTCCAGAAGAGGACACAGAATCCCCGTGATAAATAACTCAACCGCTGGGTTACGTCTGACCCAGGATCTGAGTAAAACAAAAAAACTACCCAAAC
The DNA here is from genome assembly GCA_021397915.2 of Tor tambroides. Lineage (NCBI taxonomy): Eukaryota > Metazoa > Chordata > Actinopteri > Cypriniformes > Cyprinidae > Tor > Tor tambroides. The sequence goes on from JAFVLL020018926.1 coordinate 69,500, forward strand.
ATTGGGTTGTTACATTTGACCCAGGAGCTGGGTAACACAAAAACTACCCAAACACTGAAAAAATAACCCCAAAAAATGACCCAAAAGGCTCAACCCAGTATTTGGGTTGTTATGTCTGACCCAGGAGCTGGGTAAAACTAAAAAACTACCCAAACATTGGGTTGTTACATTTGACCCAGGAGCTGGGTAACACAAAAACTACCCAAATACTGACAAAATAACCCAAAAAATGACCCAAAAGGCTCAACCCAGCATTTGAGTTAAAAAAATAACCCAGGATTTTTTAGAGTATATATATAGCTAATTATTCTTTGATCTCAACAGCCCATAAACAGGTCCAGAGCAGTTTGTTATTGCATGTTTTAACACTCAGAGCAAAGTCTCCAGCACTGAACTGGAATTCTCACTGGCAGATCAGTAAATAGCACCCAGGCCGCCTGTCTCCTGCGGGCTGGTGAATAATATTCATCCTCTTAAGTTACATGGATCCTCCTAATGTGATACTCACAGCAGATGTAAATCTACGTCTTGATTCAAATACAGAATAACAGGGCCCGTATTCATGAAAAATTTTTGTGCTAAGAGTTGCTCCTAGTAACAAAATTCTAAGAAAATTCTTAGAAATGTGGGTGTTTCCTCTTAGAATTAAAGAAAAGATCCTAGTAAAGAAAAAAGTAATTCAGAACGCATCTTAACCCTTAAAAAGAGGTCTTTCATTAGCAGTGGAGAAAATGGACAAAACATGAAAAGGGAGAAGAAATGTGTTGCACACAATGCATGACAGTGAGTAAGACGCTACACATTAGATCGTGCAGGGATCATGTTTGTGACCAATCTTATTAGAGACACGCTAACATCTCCGACACCGCGCAGAAATGCCAGAGCACCAGAAATGGAAGTAATCACTACATTAACATATTTGGCAACTGGAAAACTGCAGCTATGCAGCAGCGATGATTTGGGTCTGTCACAACCTTCTACAAGCAAAGTGATCATACAAGCAATTACAGCACTTTCAGAACCTTATTGTGTCGCTGTTCATTTCCTATAAAATATGTTAAGTATAACAGCATGGTAAATAAAAAATAAAGAATATATATACATATATAATGTGTGTGTGTGTGTGTGAGAGAGAGAGAGAGAGAGAGAGAGAGAGAGAGAGAGAGAGAGAGAGAGAGAGAGAGTGTGAGTATGGTAAAACAGGAAAAATTACACCTGTAATTTCAAAGTGAAAGCTTATAATAGACCCTACTCTTAAAAGCGCTCTTTTATTTCCTTCTTGGACAACCAACCAATCACAGTCTTCAAAAGACTGTGTCATAGCTAGCAACGGGGTCAGCCCCGCCTCCTCACTAAGATAAAAGTTGTCTTTTCCTCGCTCAGAGTTGCTCTCAGATTGGTCCTGAATCACTTTTAAGCTAAGACTCCTAGTTAGAAATTTTTAAGCTAAATTAGGAGCTCTCTGAGAGGATTCTTAGAATCTTTAAGAATACGGGCCCAGAACTCTTCTTGCCTCCTTTACAGCAGGCCCTTACACCTGTGAGGTACTTTTATAGAAAAGCCCCCTGTCAAGCCAACCGGCAGCCAGAACAAACATATTGGGTACCACCTGTCACTCTACAATGACTGACTAGGCCCTGTGCTACTGGTCTTTTCCTGTAGACAAACAGACCTGCCACACATCTCTTGATTTAGATATTCTTAGTAACCAGTACAGTGAGGCCAAACGGCTGTCAAATGTTGCAAATAAAAAGGCCTAGAAAAGCGTCAGAAGATTCCAATCGGCATTACGATACTGTTGAGGGTGTATACGTCACTATAATATGACTAACACTATGGACCACCTAGGATAGTGGCAGGACAGACATTCTTCCTGACCGCAGACTATGTTGGCAGAGGTGACAAAATGGCAGTGCATCATCTCTTTGTGGCATGTATTGCCACCGTTTGACTGCTCGATCACTGTCGGACATTTTTTACACAAGAGGATCTATTTTTCAAGACCCTCTAATGCCAGCACATATTGGAGCAGTGAATCTGTCCTCACTAGACATCTGAGAATAGGTGCATGTGGACTGTGCTCTTATTTGAAGACACACAAACAGATACATTTATAGTCAAACGCACTCAAGCCAACAAAATAATGTTCTTTGATTTGTTCTCATTATGCTTTCAAGAAGTAAAATGTTTCTACTAGGTCAACTACATGCGTTTGCAAAGCTATAATTGTTACGGTACAATGAGAACTCACCCTTCTGTGATATCTGACCTTCCTATCTTACAATAAAGCCCTCATAAACACCCTTTTGCACTCATTCATACTGACTTCCTTGTATATATCGAACTACAATTTCACAGAACTAGCTGTTCAAGAGAAGCATTAGTCATCATGACTTCATGTCACACGCAAGAATAACAGCAGAACAAGGATGAATGGACTTGAGTGCAATGAACTGACAGCATACATTATGATCAATACTGTACATCTACATTGGAAATATGGATTTACAGGATTCCTCAATGAAGCAGCATTGCAGAAAGACTACTAAATAATTCAGAAAAAACATTTCACAATATCTAACAGCACCGAAAGGTGATACACAAACTTTACACCGAGATACCAATCACTTCTTTGAGACAGAAACTGCACATGCCCAATGCAAGTTTCCAAATCAACGAGAATACAGCATAATAATAGAGTATAATAATACAGGAGAAGCATTATCATCATATGATGAATAACGTCATTACCATACATAAACAACTCTGGATCAGCAACAGATCAGCAAAGGATCAAGTACAAAGATAACAATGAATGAACAAACGAACTACAAATCAAGTCATACTGTGGTGAAATGATGGATCACATTTTAAGTCTCAAAATAAGAGAGTGAATTTGACTGAGGTGTGGCAAATTTAAATTGAACTGGAATTGAATTGAATTCTTCTTACTCAAACGATACTCATGAAAATGTCTACATCTACATTGATGTGTATGTGAGTAAACGGTGCTGAACTAATGAATCACTGTCTGTTTGGCCAAGATTTGGGGGTCTTACCCTGGAAACGGTGAGGGGCATGTTGAAGTCCTTGCCTCCTTGCAACCGGAAGCCCCAAGGCGAAGGTCCAGCAAGTGAAACGTTGTACGAACTCATTGCTCAAAAAAAGCCTGTGTATTGTTTAAGCAACAGAATTTCTCCAAACGGATGGGGAAATTGGATTTGGAGGGGGGCGGGGCACCTGCCAAACAGCCTCTGAAAGAAGAAGGGAAAAAAAAAAAAGTGTAAAATGAAAGTAACACTCACACCTTTCCAATTAAAAAAAAAAAAAACCCTGCAGGCCAAAAGGGTCAAAGTAACAGCTTAAAACAATGAATTCAGGCCCAGCCAAACTGCAACTAATGCAAAATATCTGGAGCAACAGAGAAGAGCTATGAGCCAGAGGAAGAGGATTCTTGCCTGTTCAGATGAGCTGGACAGACAGACTAAGAATAGCTGCCCCTCTGTCGAGAACGATAGCACTATGGCATTGTGGGGAGGGGGGAGGAAGGGGTACTTATATGGCATGTAAGGGGACACCCAGAATGCCAGGCCTCCCATGATTCACGGAGCTAATATAGCCCCCTCTTAGGCTAAAAGATTTTTCTAGACTCCTTTCTTCTAGGGTGCCTCATCTATCTGGGTCCTGGGCTAGTTTTGGCTAGGGTTAGGGTTAGCGTTAGGTTTAATTCCTTGCAAGTGCAACCTGGCTGATTGCGAAAAAGGTTAACAAAAGGTTAGAGTTAATTGGCAGCCCCTACGAACACAAAAGAAGCTTATCGCATGCATTCACAATGCATTCTGGGATTGAACTGTGTCTCCTGTTTAAATGGATTGCATATCATCACTCTAAATACACTGAAATTTTAACATACACTACTGGGTCAGTAATAAATTTAAAATGTATATTAAAACAAAGACTGTAAGGGTATTTAGAATGTTACAAACTTTAAACTAAATAAACATTTTGATAGTTTCCATAGAAATATTAAGCAGCACAACTGTTTTCAACACTAGCAGCAAATCAGCATATTAAAATGATTTCTGAAGGATCATGTGACACTGAAGACCAGAGTAATGGCTGATGAAAATTCAGCTTTGCCATTAAATTACATTTTAAAATATTAAATTAAAATTGTTATTTAAATCATAATAATATTTCACAATATTGCTGATTTTACTGTATTTTTAATCAAATAAATGCAGCCTTGGAGAGCATAAGAGACTTCTTTTGAAATCATTAAAAAGTCTTACTGACCTGAAACTTTTGAATGGTAGTGTATCTTCAAGAATACAGTAACTTTGATGCAATCAATCACTCTAAATTCATACTAACATTACAACACCAATGGAAGGTTTTAAATCATAATGCACAACGTAATTTTTTGTTCTTTATTATTTATTATTTATAACAAACCTTGAATGGCATCTACATGAGATAATGTTATCCCAAGCATTCAGAGGCATCTGGAGGTTCTTTATGAGCAGCTTTAAACAAAGAACGAGTGGCAGTGAGAGAAGCCTGATATGCTCTTATTGCTCTCAGAGAACCGAGATAAGAGGACCTCTCGTGCACCAGCACATCACAAGTTCTGCACCGAGACATCGGAGGAAAGATAACCACTGAAGACCTGCCTGTTCACCCAGCCTAATTTGGGAGACCTCTAGTTTGCAGCTAAGTTTAGCACTCTTTGTCAGCGGAAGAATTTGAAGTAATACTGTACATGAATGTTCAACAATCAGGCCTTCACAGGTGGCATTTCAGAGAACAAGCGTTTGATAATCGATACAGTGCTTGTCATTGTGAGCCTTGGCAAAGACAACATATTATTATTGTAAAAACTTGCATGGGTTTTTCTGATTTAAAGTATTTTCTGATTCAAGTTGCTGTATCTTTTCAAACCAGACATACTGTATGGTTTTCCCATAACAGGTATTCAAATGGGCCAAAATTCTCAGAGTGCTTTCATATTTATATAAACATTTAAATTATGTATGCATCACATTAATTTTATTTTCATAATAATTTTAAGATAGACCACATTATTGCTGAATACTGATGACCTTACAGCGTCAGTGTACAGAGAGTTTTTACATTATCTGCACCACCAAGATGAATCTACACAAACATAATGCAAAAGGATATTGCACTAGTTGACTTATGATTACTTGGTCAATTGTGTGCATATAGAGAACAGTCTTTATGTAATGTCCCTCATGTCTATTTATTGTCTGTAATAATTACTTTTATAAATACTTAATGTTTGCACCAAGGTTTCCCAAGAAAATGTTGACCTTCAAAAAAAAAAATAAAATCATAACAAAACTGACAGGAGCAGCATCCAGCAGTTGCAACCTGAAGACAACATGTATCCCCCCCTCATTCACAGCATTAAGCAAAACACTTTTACACCTTTTCACCAAGCACAGTAGTTAATTACATGTAGCTATAGTATGAACAATTATCACTGATCCCTGTTTGACCAGGCAGAAACATGCAAAACATGTAAAATAATGTCCCATGCAAAACTACACACATCAGGAAGGACAAAACACCTCAAAGAGATTGAGCATCACTCAATCAGTGTTACCAGAAGCCAAAACCAGATACATGCACGACAACAAATTCAAAACAATAACAGACACGCCACTGACTCTATACTTATATGTATATATAAGTATACTTATATTCACGTTATATGTATAGTAACATATCGGCAGGTATGGATGAATGGGAAATCCATGAATGAAGCCCTAACTGACAGACGATGCTTATAGAAATTCTTTCACGCGACTGCAGCCACTGAGCGTCTCGAGTACAGTGTCAAGCCTGTTGCCTCCATTTCCATTCAACAAACCATTAAAGACAAACAGCTTCTCAAAGTTTTGCTTCAACCTACATTGCATGCTAAAAGTTGCTTTATACTGACAGCCGCGAGCCTTGCAGTTTGAAGTCGCTCCGTTTCCTCCAGAGGCGAGCTCTGTCACTCACGCCAGATCCCTGGAACCACCGGTGTACGTAAGCACACGGGACGCAAATTGACCGGCCCTACTATGCTGAAGGGTTAGCTCATGAATATTAATTATGGAATGTGGCGTTCCCCCATTAGGCCTCCCTGATTCGCTGGAATGCAGAAGCTGAGCTAATCACCTGGCGAATTAACAAATCATCATACGGTGAACGTTTGGCTAATGAATATTAATTAGATTTTGTGACCGATGTGTTAGTGGGGTTACCTAGCAACACAGCATGGCCTGATAAATATTAATGAGCAAAGTATTTTTTTCCATAGTAGAATTCGTAATTTCCCACACGGGACGGAGAGACGGAGGGCGAGGGATTTTCATTAGAGGGGAATTATTAAAGAGACAGCTCCTATGTTGCCTTTGTCAACTGTTTTGAAAATGAGTCAACTTAACATCTGACTCATAAAAAAGCCTCAAAAGCCATCAGACATTCTGCAGGGTCCTATATTTAATTCACTAAACGTTATTCTCAGTCCTATTTAAAATAGGTGTTTCGGCTAGTTTGAGTTAAACCTAGAAAAAAAAGCATCTTAAACCAGCATAAGCTTGTTTGCTGGTCTTAGATGGTTTAAACTGGTCAGCTAAATTGGTTCTCTGCTGGTTTAGCTGGTCTGCTAAGTGGAACACCAATTTGACCAGCTGAAAATCCACTAAAAAGCATGATTGTGTTGAGAAGTGGAGCATTACTGAGAACTAAATGTGATGAATGAATGGTATTTATATCTGCTGATGTACAGGTGGCACAGTTTAGATGTTTGGGGAGAACAGTGGACCCCAAAGGACAGGTCAGTCACAGTGGCTGAATGAATAACTGCTGTTAATGACACTCTTGAGGGGGTTTTCCATGCCACATCATGTTTTTCAGATACAGCATACATTACTTACAATCTGATTTTTCCATGAATCACATTGACACACTGATGTAAATTCGTAACACTAGATGGATTGATATTAACGTGCAGACATGAGAAACTTTTCCTCAAAGAGAAAAGAGTGCTAAAAAAACACACTTTTGTTACTTTTCCAACCCATAAAGGAATATTGTGCAGACGTAAGCAAACATTTGTTTCTGTAATGTTTAATGTCATATGTGTTTTATCAAGAGCCACTGCTGAATTGTCAACAGGAGTGCATTGTGTGAAAGAGCAGATTGTGCATTGTTTAAAAATGACATCTTGCGTCATAGTTGCAATGAAAGGACTCAGTGTAGGAGCATTTTAACCACGTAACACAGTACACACACAGACATAAGTATGTGAATAATGTTACCAGGTACTTCTGAAAGAAGACATGACTGAGATGGGAATCCACACATTTTACACTCACATCCCCAATATTTATAGCCTTTACTGAACTGAATTCTAGAGTATACACTATTGTTCAGACGTTTAGGGTTCAGTAAGATTTGTTAATGTTTTTTAAAATGTCTCTTATGCTCACGGCTGCATTTATTTTTTCAAAATAAAAACATTATTACTGTGAAACATTATAATTTAAAGACCTGTTTTTATTTCAATATATTTTCAAGATTCTTTGATGAATATGAAAATTCAAAAGAACAGCATTTATTTGAAACCGAAATGTTTTTGTAACAATGTAAAAGTTTTTTTCACTTTTAAATTTTAATTCAAATGTAACCATTTGAATGCATCCTGGGAGAATGAAAGTATGAATTTATTTTTAAAAATCTTACTGATCCAATTTTTTGTCAGTAGTGTACATCAGTCTGTATTTGTTTGTCCTCTTTACACCATGTTATTATATTATAATGTTATTAAGTCAGGCTTAAAAAGTGGACTCATGCAGTTCAACATGTGGCCAGAGAGGGGCAGATTTGTTTATCCTTTGGGTACAATTACAGTAAATCAAAGTTACTTGCAGAACCACAAAAAGAAAATAATACTACTAGTAAACAACTTCCATGTCTGTATCCCTCTTTTTCATTCAGTTTAAGAGCAGGCTTCTTGTCATGTAAAAGCCCATTCTTCTTCAAAAGCATTCATCCCGACAAAGTGGGGAACTTCTGCTGTGATTCTCTAAATGCAATTGAAAAACCCTTAAAAGTTGTGGTTGAGAAAATGATGTCAGATCATTACTGACAGCATGTGTTGGTGAGGACAGCAATGTCTGAAGGCTAGAGAAACATCTCTATAAATAGACCAGCTATTTTTTTAATTCAGTGATGTCACTTGACACTAAATATTTTATGAAGGAAAAATTTAAAATAACTCTTGCAAATTTGACTATGAAAGAACTTGCTCCTCTACATATTCTGTAGAGTAAAGAGGCAATGTGTAGAACTGCAGTTTTATTTAAAAAAATAAATAGGAACAACCACATAAGAGCATTACAAATATACAATAATGTTCTCCTTGGTGTCAGATACATACACATATATACTGTGTCTTTACACAATTTGATACAATTTGAGACTATACTTCACAATATAAACAGTCCACAGACTGTAGTCTTCTGGACAAATAAATGATTCCTTTTTACAAACAAACCACTCAAGAACAAGCTAACACTAGATAACTCTAAAGAGCGCCACAAGGTTTATTTGCTAAACCATGTCTTCCAGAACGATCTAGAAGAGCAGCCACCATCACATTTGAGTTACAGCCAGTCACTGAGTAAAAAGGCAACATAATTGTTCAAACATTAATTTGATTGTGTACTCTAAAGTGAACATTCAAACAGTGCTAATTAGAAACATAAAGAACAGCAAAAACAACACGCCTGTAGAGGCGGATGCACATGTGAGCATGTGATCAATATTCATCAGGGTGATTCATCTCAATGATAGACTGATGGAAACACACAGCATGTATGACATCAGTTGCGCATTTTCTGTTGGTGTGATTTAGCCAGATAATGATGTGTCCCTGCTTCAGGCATATGCATTCTGTGTCTTACTTTTTCCTTTTTATCCCTCCAATCACTGGATTACATCGGTTAAACAGACGATAAACAGATGCTTTACGGTGAATTGAGGTGCAGTTTCTGTTTTCAATAATGTGATGTAGTCCATATTTGCAAACTATGATACCAAAAGAAATTCCACATTCTTAACGCTTAAGTTCTCAGGGTTCTATTGCACCAGACTGTTACTTTCAGAGGCCATTAATAATATAACAAGACCTTTACGATTAAAAACACACATTTACAACTTACGAATATATATAGTGCAACTAAAAAGACAAAAAAATCTAAAAATGACAAACCAGAAATGATTACAATGCTTTCTAAAATCAGAGGTCAGGGGCAGAATTACAGAAGCTTCCTATCTTAAAGCTACACTGTTGGCTTTTTGGAGGAAAATGTAAGTTAATTCCAACGTAAAACTCCAATGTGGGTATTGGGACAAGCTCAAGTAACTTCTGGCCCTCTAGCGGTTACAATATAAATCTGCATGCGTCCTGTGGAAGAACATTGGTTGTGCTTTTCCTCTGCGCGGATGAATGAGGTTTTAGGCACGGAATTTCTTACTAGAGCGGATGGACAAGATTCTTTGTTTTTAATACCGGAAATTTGAATGTAAAATTGGTAAATTTGTTTCATTCGCAGTGACAACTAACTTTTAGCTTCACCAAAGAGTATAGAATACCAAGAGGCGAAACTCTGATGCTTTTCGGGTAACAGCCACTAGGTGGCGCTTCGGTAGCGCGGCCGCCATTTTGGGGTGAAAGTTCCAACTGGACAACGTTACAGATATACAGAAATAGACAGAATAACAACGAAAGAGAGGTTAAAGTGGAATAAAAGAACGCAAGTTGGGCAATCCACTGCAAAAACTATCAGTGTGACAGTGAAAATCTTGCTTTTTATCGTTTTCCCAAAGACCCTGACAGGTAATTATTCACAGAAGTGTATATTGTGTTTTGAAGTGAGACGTAGCGCTGTCTTATGCACCTGCTTCAACTGTTTTTAGTCTAGTAGTAAACTTAAATCCTTTTAGGAACTGCAGGTCCTATAGCCATATCATAATAATGATTTATATGGATATGACACTATAGTTATAATGAGCTTATGCAACTTTACACATTTACAATTACTTATGTTTTATTATTATTTACTATTACTCCAGCAGGTCTGAAATATTGTACGTTTTAATCCCCTGAACACACTACAAACATGATGATCTCTAGAACATGATGCATTGCTGTGTCTGTCATAATTAAACAATTAAACAATTTTGGAGAAAGTGGGTGTACTTGTGTGAGTGTGTGTGTGTGTGTGTGTGTGTGTGTGTGTGTGTGTGTTTTAGCATAAAAACTTTTTTTTTTCTTTTTTTTACAGTCTTCCTTTAAGGAACATTAATATAAGACAATACTGCAAAAACAGTTTACTGTCAAGATGTTATTCCTGTTATATATTTATTGTCCAACATTCATTCTGTCGTTAATTTAATTTCATATGTTTGTATTAATTCAGTGTTTATAAAGTTAACACTTATTTTCAACATATTTTCAACCGAAACTGGTTTCTAGAGAGCAAAAGTAAAAAAAAAACTATGGTTTTGTCAAAAAAAAAAAAAAACTATGGAAGACTTTAAAATAAAGTCTGTAAAATAAACTGTTAAAAGGATTTGATGATCACTAGTCTAGTGATTGTACATTATTGTCATCGTTCAGGCTGTATTTCAGCTTTAATGTACGGTATTTTTGAACAAAGCAGCTGATATTTAACAAGGAAAATGTACGATAGAACATAGATATGGGTAAGTAAAGTATATAAAAATACATTTATACTTTAAATGTGTTATTGTAAGTTGGTCAAGCGCGACTGGCTGCTATTATTCTACGGCGTTTTTGTGTAGGTGTCAGTCCAAAATGGCGGCGACACAGTCATGTCATGGGCGCAACTGTTGCTATGGAGCGTTCTATTGAGTTTCGCCTCTTGGGCTTCTATACTCTTTGGCTTCACGCTACTACCACACCACACTATACACTCTCAAGACACCAGAGCTACTTTATTTTTGTGTACAGATATGATGTGACAAGATACCGTAGCTTTAAGTCTAAAGATCTGAGAAGTTTAATATTCAAAATGAGATCATCATGATTACTAAACAGATAAAAAAGATTCTGAGTTAGGATGTTTCTATAAAAAAGCAAAACATTCAGGTAGAGTCTCACTTTGAGTGAAGATAGCAAAATAACTATCAGATGAAATGGCATCATAAAGAATACTGAAGGTTGAAACCAAACAATTTTCAAAATTACATTTATAATGTACAAGAAAGACATAAATGTAGAGCTTAATACTAAAGCAAACACAAACTACTCCCTAATTAAGCTGATATTACCTGTATATGCCATTTGACATTGATGACCAGACTAAAATAACTTGAGATGCCCTTTCTCTCCATCCATCCAAGTCTCCATGGATTGAGCAGAAACTTCAAAGCATTGTCTGTTAAATGTTTCCTTAAAATAGAGGGAAACAAAGATGCTGGACATTGTGTAACAGTTGAGGTCATCATAAAAATGTATTACACATGTAAAAGACATCCAAGTATGACTTTCATTTTTTACATTCTGTGATACAGAGCACTGATTAATCTCTCAGGTTTTGTCTTCATTTCAAGTTCCCCTTACTAAAGGTTTACACCACAGAGCAGAATAACTCACAAAAAACACTGAATTTTGAAGGGAAGATTCAGACGGCGAAGTATAAGCACTAGAGATACTGAGGGCGAGGGTTGTCTAGTAAGTGAGCGGATTCAGCAGCAGTGGAGAGATGCACTGCCCCCTGCTGGACTCCACCACGAGAGTCTCTCCTGGGTGGATTTACCCCAGCACTGGCCACGCTTGAGCGGCTGCTTCTGTAGCTGGGCCGTACCGAAGGCAAGAAAGAGCTAGACTCAGAGGTGATGACAATACTGGGAATCCGACCAATCGCACCTCTTGAAATTGGCATGTCTGTACCGTCACCAGCCTGCAAACAGCACAGATGAAGGTTTTGCCTTCATTGTGCGTTAAATCAGAATTAACACAGTTTTTTCCTGGAGATAACACTGCTGCAATCAAGCTCAAGATGATATCCATAACAAAACACTGACAGCATAATTCTTGGTTTAATTAATAGGCATTCATGTATGAAAGATGATTAGGACTATTCTTTCAAAGGCACATGTTTCTTCTGCAGAAAAAGGCAATTAATGGAAAAATGGAACAGTAATTTTATTACACGTTTTTCTTCTGCAATCAGAATTCAAATTCATTAACTAATTACATTTTTTAACCGCACACTGTAATTCATCAAACAGCATTCTAGCAATTCAAATAAGCTTTCAGATTTTTCATGTACAAATTTGATTGCCTGGGCGAGTTGTTCTGCCAGTGATACCAGAACAAAATGTTCCTGATGTCAGCAAATTTTTCAAACTACACCACCTACAGGATCCTGCAAAAGCTTGATTGGTTTATACTGAACTTTGACTCACACTTACAGCTAAAGGGTTAGTACGGTCTGTTTGAACGAGTCCGACCACAGACACATCATCCACATCAGAGGAACTCTAGGTCAGAAATGAGAGAGTCAGGATAATAATCAGGCACATTCACTACTGTTCAAAAGTCTGCAGTCAGGAAGTGTTTTTTTAAAGAAAGCAATACTTTCATTCAGCAAGGACACATTAAATTGAGACATTTATATTGTTACAAAAGATTTCTACTTCAAATAAATGCTGTTCTTTTGAATCCTCTATTCATGAAAGAATGCTAAAAAGAAATGTTTCTCCAAAAATATTTTTGCACAAAATGAAGCACAAAAATGCTTCAATGCTGATAACAATAAAAATGTTTCTTGAGCATCAAAGCATCAAAATGATTTCTAAGAATCAGGTAACATCACAGGAATAAATTACATTTTAAAATATATTACAACAGTTTTTTTTAATTGTAATAACATTTCACCAAATTACTGTTTTAACTATTTTGATTGAACAAATTCAGCCTTGGTGAGCATTAGATACTCAGTTTGTGGCATTTTGTAAGCAATATGTAAGCACTTGTGTGCCTTTTGTAAGCAATATAAAGGATAATCAACAGGGTGATTTCATATTAACCTAAAGGGGTTTGTTTTGCGACAAAAACCAACTGACTGTACATTATCCTATTTAGTTCACTCACAAACGTACATTCTGTTGTTATCTACTCATCCTCATGTTGCTCAAACCATCTGTGCTTTTTTTGTTAGTGTAACTTGATTATTAAAAACTTGATAAAACTTGCCTGATTATTTTTCTATAGTTCATATTGCTCATGACTGTCAATTTGATAATATCAAAAACAATCTGTCGAATTACTTCTTTTATATTCAACACACAGGCATAGCTTGCAGGGGAGCCAGAGGGGCGTGGCCTAGCGACTGAAAGATTTTACTTTTTTTTTTTTATAAATAATATTTTCAACTCAAAAGTTAATATGCATATAATGTAGTTATTTTGTTCTACATTTATGTCAGAAAGAGGGACCCTTTGCATCCAAAGGTTTCTTTCATTTACCCACAAAAAAACCTAAACACAGATTTTAGAACATAAACTGCTTAATTGTTTATTTTCAGTTAAATATACAAAGTATAAAGTGTTTGTGTGCCTGCCATTGTGCATTTAATTCATGCCCAACAGATGTATGTTTTAAAGCAGTGAGTGAGTAATGCACTCCTTGATTCACAAGACTACTTTGAGATTGTGTTGACAAATATGCTTATTTTCAATGTGTTTATCGGTTTAATGTGTCAAAAACAGACATAGTACAACGTATCTGGTTACATGACAGATTCTCTTGAATACACTGAGTGGGAATTTGTAGGTTTACAATAAAAAAGCAGAAATGTGTTTAAAAGTGTGACTGACCAAATTGACTGGCTAGGTCAAATGTCAAGCTACGCCCATGCTTCAACAGAACAACATGAGGATAAAAGATAAGTAGATGATGACAGAAGCAATTTTGCAACACAAGCTACACTCCTTTGATACTTGCCACATATGTAATACATTCAGCCTGTGAGGTCACCTTTTCAAAGATGCCCGAGTCATGGCTTTTGAGCTTAGACTTGAAGCTGGATGAGTTACAAGGTTTGAAGTCTGGGATCTCCGCAGTGTCCTTACTGATGTCACAAGACACCTGTCGGCTGGCAGGCCTGGAGCTCATGCTCGAGAGATCGGCCTCAGTATCTGTCCAGCCCTGAAGAGTAGAAACAGGTCATAAAATATACCTATTACAATCACGTTTGCCCATGAGAAGACTATCATCAAATCTAGAGATTCATCAGGCTCACACACTCACAGATTCGCTGTCGGAGGCCGAGGAGAGCCGGGACTTGCCGGTGCTGGTTCTGCGAAACTGTCCGGACATATCAGAGGACTGGCTTGTGACGGTGGAACGACGCGTGGACATAAAGCTGCTGTGGAGCGAGTGGAGGTCACGCTTGGGGACGCACAACAGCACACGAAGACATGGAATGTATTTCGCTATGGCCAACCTGACAAAGACACACGTAGACTTGGTGGATTCATATTTACTGTACATAGAGCATGATCCAAATCTGTTTAGTCAAATAACTAAAATAATGAAAATCTAAAAATCTAAAAATAAATAATACAAAAAATATTAAAATAACACTGATTGGTATCAGAAATTTCAAAATCATAGTGTGACGTCTTGTAAAAAAAATATATGGTGCATCTCAAAAAATTAGAACATCGGTTTTGTAACTTATTTCAAAAAGTGAAACTTTCATATATTCTACATTCATTACACGTAAAGTAAAACATTTCAAAAGTTTTTTGTTTTAATTTTGATAATTAGAGTTTACAGCTCATGAAAGTCAAAAATCCAGTATCTCAAAATATTAGAATATTTCCTAAGATCAATCAAAAAAAGGATTTGCAAAACAGAAAAGTTCAAGTTCTTTAAAGCATGTTCATTTATGCACTCAATACTTGGTCGGGGCTCCTTTAGCACAAATTCCAGCATCAGTGAGGTGTGGCATGGAAGCGATCAGCCTGTGGCACTGCTGAGGCACTATTGAGCCTTCAGCTCATCTGTATTGTTGGATCAACTGTTTTTCTCTTGAAAATATCCCATAGATTCCATATGGTTTTCAGGTCAGGGATGTTGGCTGGCCAGTCAAGCACAGTATTTTCATGGTCAGCAAACCACTTGGAAGTGGTATTGGCACTGTGGGCAGGTGCTGAAGTCCTGCTGGAAAAGGAAATTAGCATCTCCATAAAGCTTGTCAGCAGATGGAAGCATAAAGTGCTCCAAAATCTCCTGGTAGACGGCTGCATTGACTTTGCACTTGATAAAACACAATGGACCAACACCAGCAGACGTCACGGCACCCCAAATCATCACAGACTTCAGAAACTTCACACTGGACTTCAAGCAGCTTGCAGTCTGTGCCTCTCCAGTCTTCCTCCAGACTCTAGACCTTGATTTCCAAATGAAATGCAAAATTTACTTTTATCTGAAAAGAGTACTTTGGACCACTGAGCAACAGTCCAGTTCTTTTTTCTCCTTAGCCCAGGTAAGATGCTTCTGACGTTTCTGTTTCAGAAGTGGCTTGGTAGCCCTTTTCCTGAAGACGTCAGACTTGATTCACAGACCCCAGCTTCAGTCCACTCCTTGTGAAGCTCTACTAAGTGTTTGAATCAGCTTTGCTTGACATTATTCTCAAGCTTGCGGTCATCCCTGTTGCTTGTGCACCATTTCCTACCCAGTTTCTTCTTTTGCATTTAATATGCTTTGATACAGCACTCTGTGAACAGCCGCCCCTTTCAGTAATTACCTTCTGTGACTTACCCTCTTTGTGGAGGGCGTCAGTGATTGTCTTCTGGACCATTGCCAAGTCAGCAGTCTTCACCATTATTGTGGTTTCAAAGAACAAGAGATACCTGGAATTTATCCTGTAGGGACGGTCATTTAATGAAACTCAAATATAAATATTATAATATTTTGAGATAGTGGATTTTTGACATTCATGAGCTGTAAGCTCTGATCATCAAAATTAAAACAAATTTTTTTTTGAAATGTTTTACTTTACATGTAATGAATCTAGAATATATGAAAGTTTCACTTTTTGAAATGTTACAAAAAAATGAACTTTTTCACGATATTCTAATTTTTTGAGATGCACCTGTATATAAACAGACATGTTTATAATTCAGTAGCAGTGAAACCTGTTTTAAAAGCAGCAATAGCAATAGTCAAATAAGTTTATTGAAATTTTTTGTCAGAATATGTGCAATAACTTCAGAGCTTCAAATTAGCTACATAATTCAGATATATTTGAAATACTATTATTATACTTCAGACCTAAATCAAAATAAACCTTTTGTCACTGCATGCATGGAAACATGTCCAGTGCATAGGGACTAACATGCATTTAGGAAAATGTGGTTTAGTGTCATGGGAGAAAATCAAATCAAAATGACTTTTTACCCCAGTAGGCACATGGTACCGTCAGGACGCTCTGTGCAGGATTAATTATTCTTTATGCTCAAATGGATATTCAGGTTAATGAAATCAATCAAAATGGAATTTCACACTTTAACCCAGAAGCAATGCATGTTTCTGATCAATTTGCGATTGAATGGCTCAGTGAGCTAGACACTAGGAAAAATTAAAAGAATCACAATTTGCCTCAGGTGTTCAGTCCTAATGGGGCCAGACCAGGTAATCTAATCTCTGACCCTTGTTCTGCATTAATGGAAAGTGAGTTTGTCCATTAAAATGTCAAACTACCACTTACAGTACCATTAATGTTTTTCATTACCACTTTGGGAGTCATAACTAAACCAGTCTGGTTTCAAAAATGTATTTATACTCATTGAGTATCCTACAGTACCTGTATTTGGGATGTGTGATGGCGTAGATGATGGGATTGTGGATTGCTGAAGCTTTGGCTATCACAGCAGGTACTGAATTCATATATGGTGTGAGCATATCAGAATACCTGAAAAATACATGGAAAATAAGTGTATAGATTAATCGACATGTTAATTTATGTATATATTTTACTGTATACCATTACCTCTGTACCTCTGTAGTAGAAATAATGACAATAAATTGAAAAAAATCTAAATTAACATAATTATGCAAAATATATGTAAAATCTAAAAAATGTAAACAATAAAATTACACATTATTATATTATATTATATTATATTATATCATAAAAACAGTAATATTGTGAAACATTTTTTAAACTGTTTTCTATTTTAATATATTTTAATGCAATTTATTCCTGATGCCAAAGCTGAATTTTCAGCAGCCATTACTCCAGTCTTCAGATCCTTCAGAAATTATTCTAATATGTTTATTTGCTGCTCAAGAAACATTTTTATTATTCTAAATGTTAAAAATTGTTGTGCTGCTTTTTTTTTCTTTTTTTTTGGTTGAAACCGTGATACATTTTTTGTCAGGATTCTTCAATGAAACAGAGTTCAAAACAACAGCACTTACTTACAGAGTAGAAAACATTTGTAACATTTTACATGTCTTTACTGTCAGTTTTGATCAATTTAATGTGTTCTTCCTTGCTGAATAAAAGTAATAATTTCCTAAAAACTAAATCTTACTGACACTTGAAATTTTTGAATGGCAGTGTATATTTTATATTACTTCATATTGTGTTGTTAGGGTTGGGATTCATTTACCCAGCAAAGGCTGTCAGTGCCACAGTTGAATATGGAGACCAGGAGATGACATACATAAGAATGACAATAAGAGCAATTTTTGCCATCTTCCATTCATTTTTCAGCCGTTGAAACTGTTTAATTGAGTCTCTCTTGTTATCGCCATTAATTTTGCCCACAGCTCTTCCAAAGACAAAAAGAAAGCAACAGTTAAACAACATTCATTTTCTATTATTGGTTCAAAAGCTTATTTATTTTCAATAGGTCACACCTCATGATTAATTAAAATGCAGAATAAAAGTGTTTAAGTACGTCAGTGTTACTGACACTTCACCAATACAATTTACATTGTTAAAACAAAAGACATTTTAACAGCTTTGCAACA
Organism: Tor tambroides; assembly: GCA_021397915.2. Taxonomy (NCBI): domain Eukaryota; kingdom Metazoa; phylum Chordata; class Actinopteri; order Cypriniformes; family Cyprinidae; genus Tor; species Tor tambroides. Next base: position 87,597 of record JAFVLL020018926.1, read on the forward strand.
CTGCTGATGCTAATTAATTCATACTGTTCTGTTAGATCTGTATCGAGGAACTCACTCGTTAGTGCTGCGAATGGATCGGAAAATAAAGAAATAGCAATAGATGATGACGATGAGTGGAATGAAGAAGACGAAGATGAAGAGGAGCATAGTGTAAGCTCGCACGGAGGGTGTGAAGGTCATATAATCCCAGGTGCAAGAGGTCAACAGCCCTTCAGGAACATAAGCACCTGCAAAACAGAGACAGTCAGACAGACATTAAAAAAAGAACTATAAAATAACAGAATTTGTGGAGGGACATAAAGGATAGCCAGCAGCTAAGCCTTTTACACCCAGAGAAATATTGTCAAAACTGGAACAAACTCCCAAAGAAAAAGGATTTTAAAATACTGTCTGGCTGCTGGGCAAACACAGTGAAATACAACCCAATGCACACACAGCTGAGGATATTTAAGAAATATGCCATAATCACAGTATTTCTTATCGCCACCAATCACAGTCTGGCTTTCATGCATACGGGCCGCTATTATCAGTTCTCTGAGGTTTGAGGTTGGAAGATATAAGCTGTCAAAACCATTAAAGGAGACAGACACCCTTCGTGTGAAGAGCAGGTTGCCTGTAAACCAGAGATAGAAAGTGCTGGAGAGCCAAAAGCACCAGGCTTTACCAGTATATCCCTCTTAAGCTGAAAGCCTCGGTCCTCAGAGACCACCTTTATGCGACACAGATCAGAGTCCAACAGCATACTGTTTGTAAAGCCATTGGCTAACAACTCTCATGCTCGTGTGTTCACACACGGATGATCCAGTATGCTCAGTGTACTTGTCCCAAAAGACATGAGCTTATAAAAGACTGAAGCATCCTGTGAAAGGAGCATCAAAGGTATACTCAACTCCATTAACACAGGACCACACTTAATCACCTGCAAATGCACAGACGTTACATGACATGTTGACATCTGGCTTAAAATAAATGCCATTTGGTTTGATATTTTGTTATCTAATTCAGTGATATTCATACTTCTTTTGCTGGATCTGCAAATGAGGTCACTGTATGTCTTTTCTAGTGTATTACAATACTGTCATTTTCTTATTCTGTATTAATCATGTTTGTAGAAATGCTTTTAGAAAGAGCAATGGAAGAGAATGAACATTGCTCATATGCACCTTACTTGTTTCTCTTACAATGTAACCTGCACTGTAAAAAAGGAATTAAGAAAAGCTAAAAGAGCAAGGCACATTATGCATTTAGATATTTAGGACCAGATTTACTATCAGCTTGCGCCAACGCAAACCGCCTTTTGGCGTTAAAATAGTATTGTCAGGATTTGCTAAAGACACACAGTGAAGAATTAGCGCTGAAAAGGCGTAGACAGTTATTTTTGCGCCTGACCTTACTGAATATGCATTTGTAGGAGTTTCCCTTTCAGACGTAAAATTTGAGTATAAAAATGAATCACGCAACGTGATTTACTAACGTTTGCGCTCGTCAAATCACTGGTATTTGTGCCATTATTTAACACCCCAAAAACAGCATGTCTTAAAGCAGGTGGTAATTTGCACTGCTCTAGGTGGATTGCGCTGGTCATTATGGAAATGATCTGGCTGCGTCTGTGTTCTTTAATGTGTGCATTGTCAGTAAATCACACGCAGAATTTCCCCCTCCCATCAGCGCTTTTATGAAATTGTGCACTGATGTTAATTTGCCCTGTTTAGTAAATCTGGCCCTTAGAATGGTGACACTCAAAAGATGTAAAAAGATGAGCTCTTTACATCACAACAGCGCAAATAACTAACATTAGAGACAAAATAACAACAAAGGGTTAAATAAAGTCAACCAATAGCAAAACAATAATCTTCTAACAGTAGCCATATTATTTATTCATGATGCAATGCATGCTGGGACATTTAAGCAATATTGTTCAATATAAAATTCTCTGTTGTTTATCTAGTTGGAACAAATTTGCGGGAATTCTGCAGTGGATATGAATACCTATGTTGCAATTCAAGATTTATACCTATGTTACCTATGTTACAATTCAAGATTTACTTGGGTTGAACACATTTTTTACGCTAATTTTGTCTCTGTTTGCTTCTCTATTTCTGCCATGGGACTCGCATCCCAAAGCAACTAGGAATCACACAAACTTCAATCCTGATCCGACCCTTACGAAGATCTGAGATGACCAAACACCTGAGCTATAAGTTTAATCACTTAAAAAAATTTAAGTTTAATCAATGAAAATTTAAAATAAGTTTAATTTTAATCGCAACCTGTAATCCCTGCAGTTAATAGTGTTCACCGTCCGTTTGATTACATGTAATTTAACTAACTGCATGATTTTCTCTATACCACTAATAACCTACTCCTAAATATAATGTATAAACTTAAAATTTTCTGTAGAGCTGCTTTGCAACGATTTGTATCGTGAAAAGCGCTATACAAATAAACTTGAAATGAATTGAATTGAAAGATAGTTCACCCAAAATTTTTTTTAAAAATTGTCATTTACTCATCCTCATGTTGTTCAAAAACTGTATGTCTTTCTTTTCTGTTGAACATAAAAATATATATTTTGCGAAATGTCTCAAGTGTTTTTCTTTTGTCCATACAATGGAAGTCAAAAGACAATAAAAAAGTTACCATTCTTCAAAATATTGTCTTTGTGTTCCACAGAAGAAAGAAAGTCATACAGTTTTGAAACAACATGAGGGTGAGTAAATGATGACATAATTTTCATTTTTGGGTGAACTATCCCTTCAGGCCACATTTAATCATGTATGAATGCCCTTGTAGGCCTGTTAGATAAAAATATAAAAGAAAAAAAATCAGAAGAACACTTTCCAATTGAAACATTTCACAAAGTTTAATAGGTTTATAATGTTAAAACAACCGATATACTACACTTACTCCAGCCAAAAAAGGGTGGCAGGCTCCAGCCAAGTGAATAAGCCCAAGCTATCAGAAGGATCAGCAGAGCTCTCTTCTGAGACAACACACCGATGGAGGCTAGCGGCCGTGTGATCACGAAATATCGATCCACAGCGATGACCATGAGCGTGATCATGGAGCAGATGCCAAATAAAGCCCCACAGAATGCATACAACTCACAACCTGGAGAGACAAGAGGAACAGAACTGAGTGAGCCTGTAAACAAGCATAGCTTATACAGAACATTGCTGTGGTAAATTCTAGCAGTTTTGTTTGAGCAGTGTGTTTACCCTGTTGGTGCTTGTTGGGTCATTATGAAAATAACATTTATGTTTCCAAACATTCTACATCCAGCAAAGTTCTTAAAATGTTGGTGTTTGCTGCTGTTTGTTGGGGCAGTGTGAACCAGCTTTTAGGCCTGGAGACTCTTGGCTGGCAGGAACACAGACCGCCACTGGCTCCATCTGAGGACCGACATCTGTGGCAGCGGTTCATTAAAATAATCTGGTCTGAAAAACTTACAATGGATGTTTTTCTTTCTGGTTACTGCTGTCCATCTCCATCTGTTGCTGAACAGATTTGTGTTTAACTGACCGCTTAATGTTACAATACTGTGCATTGCCACAGAATTGGAAAACACATTCAAACACTATTTTGCATTGCAGTGGTAGTATTTTAGACATTTTAAAATGGCAAAATCATTCTTATTTGAATTTTATTTCTTTTTAAATCAATGGTTCTTAACTTTTGTGACTCTCCCTATTGTACTACTTAAATTTCCAGCTGATGAAATATTGAGTATTGTTGAGGCCCCCTACAGTGGGCCCCTGCTCCCTGGTTGAGAACCACTGTTTAAATTAACTTTGTCCACCCAGTATATCCAAATGCACGCCATGGTATCCTAGTAACACTACTGCTCTAAGTGAATCCTACATCAAATTAACACACTCAAGTACAGAGATAGAGCTAGTTTGGGTCTGTCTGAAGTCTGTTTCACATAATACATCATGTCGTCAATAAAACAGGTCAAACAGAAGAAGAACCAGTGGAGAGCCAAAAAACAGATGATTTCACACCATTATACTCGACACACACACAGTCTTGCACCTCCTCAACACCCACACACACTCTCAAGGCATATGTAAACAACAGAATAAGTGGCAATGCATTCTGATTCATGACCATTTCTGCTTGTTTTCTCAGAACACATTTACTAGATGTATTTTAATAATTACAAAACAGAGGCATCTGTTATTGAAGATAATCCTCTCACACATCAGGATGACTTCTCTCTTCTTTCACACCTTGTCAGGTAGATTATGCTTTCAGGTTAATCCTGGAAAAGAGCATTTTTGTGAGTTGTATCTGATTGATTGAGAAAGCTTTCAGGGGATCAAGCGCACAGTTGTCACGATCAAATTAATGGTGGACATATTTGTGCCTTGTTTTGTAGTGCAGTCAGAGCTGACAGAAGCACATCTTTTAACTGTTTCCACCAAATGAAACTGGGTCAGAGTCCCTCCTCCAGGAGGTAGGCTTCAAACTCTGCTTGGAAAAGCGTAACGCGTCAGGATCCCAACAGGGAGACCAGAGGCTGTTCTGTTTGAATGGAAGTCAATGGAGCAGATGCCTTCAATATGCTAAATAAACTTTAAGTTTAACTTAAAAAAAATATATATGATTTTATTAATTCACATGACATTTCTGGTGTAGTAATTACAATTTAAAAAACATAGCTGCAAGCAGCAATCACCAGTGTTCAAGAACTTTAAAACATTTAAGCAAATACGAAAAAAGACATTATGTATTATTTAGCAAGACAGCATACAGACAGCATCAATGATTTAAAAGGGCATTTTCAGGTAATATACCATGATGTTTCTCTTTTACCTGTGTAACTGTTATAGCGCCACCTATAGCACAATCTCCATAAAAGTTGACAAGTTTCATTAGAATCATATGCAGCATGTGCTTATCTAGTTTCATGAGGTTTTGAGTTTTAATTTAGGATTTATAGGGTTTTAGGTATATTTGGCCAGGCCCATTTTCTAAACGACCGTGTTATATCTAACCAAAGTGTAAAGTTCAACCTTTTATTGATAATTATTGACCTAGAGAGTCCAAAGAATTGTATTGCAGTGGTTTTCTTGAGGTTAAGCAAAAAACCTAGGACTAGTTCACAAAAGTAGGTTTTTAAAATAATCTTGAATAATTAGCCAACAATTTGATTGACAACAGTGGTTCTTGAGGCAAAGTTGTTCAGAATGAGGAGATCTAGCATGTGATATGAATACTGCATGCACGTGTGAAAAGTCACACAATATACAGTCTTTTACACTCTTGAAAAATGCAATATCACCTCCCAGTGGCCGATTTCTTGATTGACAACTGTCAATCAAGAAATCTGTCAAAAAATCGGCCAGAAATCGTCCAATCAACAACTTCTCACAGACCGAGTTTTGGTAGCCTCTGTTAACCCTGCCTAATAGGTGTTCAAATTTCATTGACCGAAGGTGGGCATGTTTTTCGAGATACATGAATGTGCACATAGACAGCTGTGGCACTTTGGACACAGACACTGCATGTGAACTTTCAAGTCAATTGGACTAATGAATGGTTAGCCGTTTTTACGTTTTTGTCCTGTTATAGTGCCACACAGTGGCCAGACTCCACGTTTCAATAAAAGTGGTCCCACCTCGTTTGAATGTTTTGGTGTCCCTTTGCAACGGTGAGTTGAAAACTCTAATTTTTTTTTTTTAATTATTGATATTCACTCAGAATTTTTCTGCACTGGTTTGGTTCCAATCGGCCAAAAAACCTAGGACTAGTTTGCAAAAGTAGATTTTTTTTTTAAAAAAAAAAAAAGCTAACATAGCAAAAATTTTGTCATTGAACCCATTTTGTTTGTTGTGACCCAAGGATTCCAATGATATAAGACACTTGAGTCTGCGACAAGCGCTTTAGGAGTTATGAGCGATTTCATACTTTTGATCGCTGTTGCACCCGTCAGATCGATCAGAGCGAGCCTCAAAGTTTCAGGTCTCTACACCTTATGTTTCATCTGTCCGATCACTTTTAGGATAGAATGGTGATCTTTGAAAATCTTAACAATTACAATAGGGTTTCAGTGCGATGCGCTTGAAGCCCTAATTACATTCCTCTTATATCCAGATTTTTCAAGACAGTTGGAGTTGGAGACAATATCTTGATAAATATCTTTATTTTTAGTAGTTTTTTGCTTATTTTAGTGCTTGCTTTGTCTTCTTTTAAATCATTTTATTTCATCTTGAGGCCCCAGTCTTCTGTTTGAGAACTGCTGATTTATACGGTCTCCTACTTTTTTCCAATGAAACCAACCACCTCTATGAGACACTTTATGACTGGGTGACCTGATTAAGAGTGGACAACAATTTCAAGGCTGCCCAGTAAACTCCTTGAACACAAAAGATCAGCATCAATCACTACAGTAATCACAATCACAGAGCACCTGATCTCATTGCAAACGTCAGCAAGCAGAAGACTCCAACAAAACCCAGTCAAGGCTGATGAAGGCAATTAAGATTCAGTCCTGATAGGAGCTGACATTTAAAACACCTCAGGGAAAATAGAGTCTTCCATCATCTAATACCACAAACAGCGGCATTTCACAACTGAGCAAAATGACTAGCTAATGCTGAAAATCAGCAAGAAAAGCTTTGATGTACAGTTTTTGAGAGGAATATCATAATTTGGCAACTGATGAAAATGAAACAACTGTACTAGAAAAGGTTACATACATCTGACAGAAAGACATTCATCATTCTTAGCAATAAAAGCATAAAGAAAGATCGGCATGAATCCTTGTAAGCACTGAGAGACCAAGGCCGTCTCCAAGGGCAACCTCTCCTTCATTTGAACCCATTCAATCTGAGAAGTGATTCATTTTATCAAACCATCTAACTCTTCTTTAATCTTAAATCCGTTCATTATAATTCAAAAAGTATAGTAGAGTACAATAAATCAGGGACGTGCATGTCTTATTTCAGACACTGTCATGCATTAACTAATGATCTATCTGCAAATGTAAGTCTATCTATTCAAATGTGTCTGTGTGTACATTTGGCTGTACTTGTTGTGAGAACATTTGACTGGTTCCGATTGCGCTCATAAATGGACCAAATCACATTTTGCTTCAACCATTTGGGACATCATCATCACATAAAACTACATCTATGTCCTCATATATATAGTGAAACCATACATGTACGTTTCTGTGTACCTTTTTCCCCAAAGATCCATCTCTTGTGCATGCTGGTGGTGAAAAAGATGGGCGCCTGGGTGACACACATAAGGAAGTCTGTGATGGCCAGGTTTATTATGAACAAGTTGGCAGGTGTTCTGAGGGTCCGGCTCCTACACACACACACACACACACACACACACACAAAACAATCAGCTGTTAATTTCTCTGTTCAGTTGGTAGTTTATATTAGCTAAATGATGTCTTTGAAAATATCAGTCTGCCTGTACAACACAAATAGCTCAAACAAAGACAAAGCTGAAACAACTGGCGTGTAAATAGATGATTCCATGACTCACTTATAAAGTCAGTTGACTTATTTCTGGATTAATCTGTGTTTTTGAAGGAACTGGTCAAGTGACTTATTCATGAATCACTCAAACAGTAAATTGTTTCATTCCTAAATGAAATCAGTATTTTTGAACAAATTGGTTGAGTAGATAATTCAGTGACTCACTCACTAACTTATTGCTGTCAAAATAAGTCAAAAGAAGATGAGTCAAAATTCCACATCACATTCATAAGACAAGCACAAACTAACAAAAATCCCATCGACCAATCAAATTTGAAGAGTGGAACTATCTATTGTGGAAATGTGTCAAATCAAAGTTAGTGACACAGAAGTGGCACAGGCCTAATGATGCTGAGCACTAATCCATCGGACTACAGTTTAGCTTCTTTTGATAATGAACAAAAAAAATAATAATACACTGTTTTCATAATAAGTGTTCAACTTCCCCACAGCACTTTTTTCTCACCTGCTGAATGCATAGATGACCAGGAAGTTGCCCAGCATGCCAGTGATGCCAACAGCAAGGATGACAGCACCAATAGTATAATGAGCATGATCAGGCACGTCCACTGTTGGGAAAGGGTAAACGGATTCTTCCACCATGGCAACCTTGAAGACACAGGAGCACACATTAATTAATAGCTCAGATGAAAAGCAACACTTGCTATTTTATACTGACCTTTGCATCAAAGAGTGTGCAATCTGTTTAAGAAACACCATTAACCCTGAGCTCAACTGACACCACCAAGACATTAATTCATTACATGGGAGGGGAGCAGAAATATAAACAATACAGACACACTGTAGATGCTTTGTATATTGGATTGAATGCTACATAGATTTTCATCACTCATTTTTAGACAGATCTCACGATGCCTCATCTTCTAAATGGGATTTTGCACTATATTAAAAAGTACTAAAAACAGAAGGTGGATTTAGGGCTTTTTTGTGTTTATAGACATGTATAATCTGTTTTTGCAAACAGTAAGCCTCAGATATGTTTGCATTGTATTATATATTTGCAGTAAACCATTCTTTATTCACAAGAACAATACAGCCGTTTTCAGGTCTGACTTAAGTTTATACTATACTTTTGATTGATTTCTTGACTGTATAGGTATGAATCACATCGTATTAATGTTGAAAAGTCTGTGCACTTGCAGTCAAATCCACTTATTTGCAGCTGATTTTCATGCACATTTTTAAGGGATTTAAATGGGCCTAAATGACAGTGAGCTGGCATTTCTTAATGCTTTTCATTGCAGATTCAGGTCTAAATCAGGATATTTAATCTGTTCATATAAATATCTGTTTCTGTGTGTATTCTGAGAGACAAAAGTGTGAAATCTGTACAGCTGAAATCTTTATTATAAACTCTTCTTTAGCTTTTCTCATTTGTCTGACTCTTGATTTATAAATGACAGATCAATTAGAGCAGCAATATCAATTGTAATCTAAAGCTAGTAAGAGAGGCTTTTGTCACGTCTTTTTAAATAAACTGAAATAGATACTTAAAAGAATGAGAGTCCTACTATGGCAAAGGGATTGTTTTTGATGGCATAATCTCTCACAACACTCAGTTCAATCAGATCCTGGGAAGTTATTGCATGCATTCCTCCAGCACCAAACAGCAAGATGTTAAGGTAAGAGAGTTTTTTTTTATAACCATATAAAGGTTTTTTGTAATGAATTTGATTTATCTCGCTTGGCATGATACAATGTAAAAAGGAACACAAAAGGCTTTCACAGAACAAATATGATTAAACGCAACAATTTCTTTAGCAGACATTTGCTGACTGCATTTTCCTCAGGAAAAGCTTTAATGAAAAGACCTTTAAGTGTCAAGGCTGTGGGCAAATGAGACGGCTGAATGCAGGACAAGCACTCCCGGAAAAGTCATTTCAAGGCAGATGAGTGTAACCATGTGGTCATGATGGAGGAAATATGACAAAGCAGATTCAGTCACTGCCTTCGGTATGTGTCAAGTGATGATGCAGAGACAACTCTTTACCAACAAACTGTCAAAATCATCATATTTGTTATGTAAAACACAGAGTCAGCTATAACAGAACCATGCATTTTTTCTGGGTCATATCTTGTTTTGCATAGATGTGTTCATGTTCTCGAGGATGTCACGCAGTCTGTCTAATTTGGCTAGTTTCTCCTTAGTGAGCGAGGAGTTTGAGCCAAAATGGGTTTGCTTGAACACACAGCCTTTGACGTCAACAACAAAACACAATATATGGGAATCGTTTCTCCTCTCTTTTAAATGTTTATGAGCTGATGCATTTTGCTATCCTTACTATGATTAAATGTTTAGCTGAATTTTTCTTTTTGCATTTAGCACTGGTAATTTTCCAGTTTTTTAACTGGAAATTAAATTAAACTGGTAATTAATTTAATTATCAAAACAAACCACTGGTTGAGAACTACTGTTTTACACTATGCAGACAAATAGTTTTTGTTTCTTTGTTTCTTCCAAGGATGGCAAATTATATTTTGAACTAAAAACTTTGTTCAAATAAAGATTAAAACCTTGGAGATGTAGAAACATGGTTCCTTTTACAAACACCCAAATTAAATTAATACAAATCACGTTTCTCATGAACAGACATGGACCATTTTGAGTCATCAAAACATTTGTTAAACCTCTTCCATCTTGAGCTCCACTGGTGAATTTATTTGTTCTGAAGGGTTTTCAAAATATAGCAGTAGCCACTGCTGTGTTTTCATTCATTACTTTTGAGTTTGGGGTCAAATGAAGATCTAAGCCATGAAAAACTTTGAGGGCTGAGATAAGACTGTCTTATTTCTCCCGGAATGAGAAGGATTCTAATGAAATAGATACTGTTTGAGTCTCACATCTGTTTCTCACACAGAGTAATATGATAGTAACTGTGTTAAGGCGTTTCGGTGGGATTTTTGAAGATGTTTCAAAGTGAACCTGCCTCTTCAAAACCATGTAGTTATTCTAGAGATAAAAGGTGGTTTAAAGGTATTTTTAATTTACTGCAGATGGGATAACTCATCAAGAAAACATTTGCTCTGGAAACAGGGTCGCCTCACGACAAACAACAAAATTATTGCTTTGACATTTTTTACCATTATGTATCCCACTTTTGAGGACAAATACAACTCAGTGTCACTGAAAATAGTTAACATGACAGATTGTTTCTTAAAATTGGAGCTTTTCTTCGACTTTGGAATTTCAAACTACAGCTGAACATTAAAATGAAGCGTACAGTGCTTCTTATGTTATATAATATTGATAATTTAGTCATTTAATTCATTTTGTAGTTCAGCAGTTCAGATAAATGATGTAACAAGCCAAACAGTAATTAATTTGAGGGAAATATAGCTAGTGATTAGTGACCTACTGTATACTGAGCTAATGATTGAAAATTTATTCTTAAAGAATACAAAACACATACGTTCCTTTTCCTCCAATATTCGGTATTGCTTCAAATCGCATCATTACAAATGAATTGAATGATAAAACCTTGTTAAAAGAACAATGCTTTCTATTGTGTCATGTGAAGGAAAACAGAAGCAACAGTCATGTAATATAACACTATAACTCTTTTATGATACGTCAGATTCGTGTAAATTAAAGGGATAGTTCAACCAATAATGAAAACTGTATGGTTACCAACCTTCTTCAAAATATCTTCTTTTGTATGAAAAAGAAAAAAGAAACCTGTAAAGGTTTAGAACAAGTGGAGGGTTAGTAAATGACGATGGAATTTTAATTTTGGGATGAACTATGCCTTTACAGCATAATTCAGAAATTTCAGATACACATTCATTTGGTATGTAAAAAAAAATTAATATGTTAATATTTAATTTTTTTTTTTTACTGATACATCACTACTGTAATATATTTAAAAATAAATAATTGAACATGCATCTCTTTAATGCACATTACAATGCATGATTGCTACGCCCTTGATCCAAATAACTGAGATATGAATGTACTGTAATTCGTAGGATGTTCACAGCTGTCCTTCATATATGGATAGCTTCTTTTGCGCTCCAGATGCTACTGCACTTGTTTGAACGCATTACCATGATTACTTAGCTCAGTTAGAAAGCAAATCTGCCTGAGCTCAGCTAAACACACGCACTGCCAATACCTTCCACTCTTTCATCTGAAACAGTTTTTCCTCTACACTACCCAGAGCTGCTTAGTACCACTGCATTCTGCTGTCCTTTTGGGGACATTTTCTCCTCAAATTAGAGAGAATGCTGCATTTTTGTGAGAAACACTGTAAAAGACATGCTACTTTTGTCCAAAGTTGGCAGATAAGATTGTTTTGGTTGTTACACGATATATTGGGTTTTAGTGCCAAACAATCACCTAATTAATGTGTTTTCTTAATGGTGAATGAATTCCTAAGAGTCAAAATAATGGTACTTGCAGAATGTTTTCACAATAATAACAGATTTCATCATTTTAAAGATTTATGCACCCACACAAATTGATATTAAGCACAAAATCCCAAACTCAACAAACTGTCCTACATCTACAAAACAGTCCACGCTCTGTCTCTGCTCACAGATCACTATTTTAATCAACAGGAGGAAAAGAACACATTGAGAGGTCAATATGTGAGCACGGACCTGAACATGATTATATCATAATCGCATGATTATGGTGCGTATTTTTTATCCTAATCCCTCATGGTCAGTGAAGCTGGTTTTCCTGTGAGGTTCATTGCTGTCAGTTTGAGACAAATGCGTAAGATGATGCTAAACACCCATTAAAGTTATTGACAGAGTTAAATCTACGTCACTATGGTCTGGAAATATGTGCATCTTATCAGCCCAGGCTGTCTCTGGGTTTCTGGGTCACATTTTATCGCTGACGGGTCACAAGCACAAGTGCGTGTGTATGATTTATGCAAATTTGGTTCATCATCACCTAATAAATCCCACTTGACCCAAAAATGTATCCTCCTAAATAAGGCTCAGAGTTACATAAAATAATTTCAGAGAGCTAAAATCGTAATTCGTTACACTAACAGCTTTTGGGGCCCTTTTTAAGGTCTCCCACATTCCACCCAAATACAGATTCAGGATATAAACACAGCACCCCCCTCTGTTCATTTTGTGCTAAAACATTGTAGCAACAGAGATTAGGTCAATAACAGAGTCCAATTAATTTTTAGATGAATTAAGTAAAATCATTCAATCCCAGTTTAGGTCATTAAGTCATAATCTCATTGAAATCATGTTTCTTTTAAATCAATGACTGTTATCATTTTCTCTTTGCAAATCTATTATTTTAGCTTAGTTTTCAGATCTCATTTACTGATGAAGACATGTTGACATATAGGAACAAGACATTTGTTGAAGATTTATCCTGATTAAAATGAACTTTCAAAAGCATTTTACAAATCCTTATTTCAAACTTTTGACTGGTACTGTACATTTATTTATTGGTTAAATGAATGCCTGTACAAATCTACCACACTTTGTGTCTTGTGGGCAGAGACACCCATCAGTACTGTAACAGTCCAGACTATCTGTTCACTTCATTTAATGATGGGAGAAAGAGACATCAACATGCAACATGTAAAATAAAGCATAACCAGCCCCAAGACATGCCCAATTAGCGTAAATATGTAATTCAGTGTTACTCCTCTGTGGCACTGACATGCCTTCATAAGTCCTCTCATAGCTCAGTGTTTAATAATTATCTCAACAGTGAAAACCCCAAGGACTTAACCTCACGAATACATCTTCAGGCTCAAACCACAGACTCAAGCCTTATATGGTAAAATTACGTGATTAACGGCGAAGGACCGTTTCAGTCATCTGTGTTTAAGAATTGAGATTTCACATGAAAAAAATGCAATGCACCTGACCTGACTCAGTAGCATAAAGACACAGTCTAAACTCTAGGTATGAATTTAAGACAATTAAAACAGGATGGATGTCATATAGATTTTATATATTTTTTCAGAATAGCTTAACTCCTGGAAAGGTATAAATTAAATATCAAAATCTTTGGATAATTTTCAGTTTCCCTTCTGATGCAAACTGGTTTTCTATGGTTTATTTCTATACTATGCAGGTCAAAGCTAATCTAGATGATGGAGTAGAGGGACTACCAGATGGTGTGGTCTAAATCAGCCTGGTATGGTAGACTTTTAAAAACACACCTTAGACCAGTGAAAACCAGCTACCATGTTCCAAACGCTGGTTAAGCTTACACTGGTTAGATGGATTTTCTCCCAGAAGAACACATTTGCATCATAGAAATACATTTCTCTAACAGCATCACTGTAGTATTTAAACTAAAGCAAAAAAAAATGTTTAAATGTCACACAGAAATTATATTAAAATTGTTTTTAAATTTAGGAAGGATGTAGCATCAATCTCAAAAATCTCAAAGGCTGAGATTTTTCCATCAGAAATCTCCCAAAAGCTGTCCAGCTTTTGCATATCACTGTAATTACGCAGATTTGAACTTTTTAAGCATTTGGAACAAGATATAACAGTTACAATATATGTCTTGTTCTGTCTAGTTAAACCCACCACATAAACAAATCCAGCATCTGTACATTGCAAACATAACCTACTGTAAATCTGTGTTGCAAAGCCAAGGCACTTGAGAATTTATATTAAAAAGCCTTTATTATCTCATGGCTTTAAACATTAAAAATAAGTCACAGATCTCATAGATCTGTGACTTATTTTTAATGTTTAAAGCCATGAGATAATAAAGGCTTTTTAATATAAATTCTCGAGTGCCTTGGCTTTGCAACACAGATTTATAGACAAGTTTTCCCTTGTCCAAAGAGCACCGAGATTTTAGAGAGTTTTTGCATCCCAGTAGCCCTCTTTTTTTGCATCTTTGTTACTAATAACCTACTGTAAATCTGACTGGAACCAAATGGAGCCAAATCTATTTACACTGCAAGATAAACATGTAAAACATTTGACCAAACATTTTCACTTACACCTGAACATCTGCAAAGGAAAAGGTGAGAAAGACTAAAAGACATAGCTTGGAGAAGACTCACAGATGTGGTCGTGGGGGGTAAATCCACCAGCCTGTAGGCGCTCATCACGGCGTTGTGCCACGAGGAGAGGCTTTCCACGATGCGAGTGCAGTTCGGGTCTTGTGTCGGACACGAGATGCCCTTCCTCCCCGAGCGCACGGCGCCGCTCATCATCACTCGCGTAGCTGACAGAGAGCGGCACACCAGAAGACTTTCCAGCCGGAGATAAAAGCGTTAAACGCGATTAGAGCAAGGGCTGTACAGATGTCAGCCTCTGTTCAGTCGTGCTCACTGTATGCGAGTGCGTGGCGGTAAAACTGTCAGCGCGTACCTTAGTAGCCCTGTGACAGGCTCGCACACCTTTATATTTCATACACACACACAAAGACGATTGTTATGAAATTAGAGCAGCACAGTGACATGACCTTACATGCTCCAAGTAGACAATTGCTCAAGTATATGAAGGTACCAATATGACGTAAACCGGCGATTAAATGGTCATTGTTGTCCGTCAGATTATTAGTTTTACACCACAGAAACACAGATGTAGTTTTACACAGACATACAGTGAGTGGGGTTCAAAAACTTCAGACATCTGTGGAAAAATTTCTATTTTGCATCATTTTCAAACAATTATTCGCCTAGAAATTAGAGAAAAATTCTGAATTAATGTAGGTCGTTTCTATGTATTTACACTCGTGAAAAGAAAGTACACTTTAGCATACGTTTTAAAAGAGCACTTATTACAGAAATAATATACTTTAAGTGCGAACTGAATGTAACGTTAATCGTAATTAACATTAAATGTATTATAGTTTAGTCTACATTGCTGTTTTTGGTGTAACCACCAGAATGACAAATTCTGTCATTGTTTACTCAGCCTCATGTCGTTCCAAACTTTGTTTATTCTGTGGAACATAAAATATATTTTGAATAACGCCGGTAACAAAAGTAAGCATTAACTTCAATTGTATTATTTCTCCATACAACTACAAAGACAAACAAAGTCAATGGTAACTGAAACTGTTTGGTTACCAAAATATGTTCTTTTTAAATCTCACAGAAGAATGAAAGTCATACAGTTTTGGAACAACATGAGGTTGTGTAAATGACAATGAGAATTGTCATTTTTTTGGGCTATTCTTTTAACATTAAGTAGGCCAACAAGAATATTTAAAACACTTGTCAAGAAGACACACAGACATTGTGATCTCCAGTTCAGAGCACACAAAATTGTCTCAGTTTGATTTTGGTACAGATGCCCAAAAGGCTGGCCACTCACTCACACCTGCACTTAAGGAGGTAAATGGCAGTTCAACAGCCCCTCATTGGTCAACACAACCCCTGCAGGGGTCAAATCACTTTCCTTTGAATCATTCTTACTGACGGGCCAGAATCAGTCACAGTCACATTGAGCCATAGTTCTTAAACCTGCCTTTGCATGCAGAACATCAATCTAGGCAACAGCTCAAGGTGCTGATGATAACATCAGTGCTTCTGAAGTCACATAAAAGCAACAGGAATATCAATGAATGTTGATTTGATGTGATTTGAAATGTAAAAATGCAAACCAATAGTCGCATCAAATCCCCGTTTGTTGGTTATATGCAACCAGCATTGATGCCAAATTCATTTCAAATCACTTACAGTATTTTATACTGTACAGTTTAAAATGTAAAAAGAAGGTATATCTTTTAAAAGATACAAGTAAATGCATTATGATGCAATATTTTACTATACTCCAGACTTTAACTAAATGTATGGCATTCTAAATTAATATTTATATACTAAAATAAACCTAATCTAATTCTGACCTGTGAATAGATGCAATAAGAAAGAGGTCAGATGCTGTGCTAATAGGAGATTAATGTCGGCACTTGCGTTACTGAATTACATCTCTTCACAAGTCTACTGGAAAACCAGACCACCAATTTTTTTTCAGACTAAATACCAAATAGTACTTGACTGTACCAAAAGTTTTCCTGAATATATAAAATAATTTCCAAAACATTTCCTGATATGTTTTCCAAAGTATCCTCTCCTTAGTAATAAGGACATGTTGCATATATCATATCATTATAAGCCTTTTTTAAATTTGGTTTGACATTTTTATTTCTCTTTTAGTTTTTAGTTCAGTTTAATCCATTAGAAAAGATTCTAGTTCCTGAATAAATATTAGTTCCTTAATATCTCTCTCTCACACACACACACACACACACACACTCACACTTGTTCTGCTATCCTTGTGGAGACTCTCATAGGCGTAATGTTGTTCTGCTGTACAGACCGTATTTTCTATCGTCCTACACCAACCCTACACCTAAACCTACCCCTTACAGGAAAATTTTCTGCATTTTTACGTTTTCAAAAAACTTCATTCTGTGTGATTTATAAGCTTGTTTACCCGTGGGGACCTCAATTTAGGTCCCCACCGTGACACAAGTCCCCATGAGTCTGTGTGTATTCAGGTTTAAGTCCCCACTGGAATATAAAAACAGGTACACACATACACACAAACACACACACACCTTAGGGTGCTGATCTGTCACATTCTGTTTCACATGAAGTGTGTGGCCTTAAGTTTCTGCTTTTCATTAAAGAATACACTGTGTTTTGGTCTGTTAGGAGTGTGTTTCTATACAAAATGGCCAAAATTGCTGTGTAATTCTCTTCTTTTTTCCACATAAAAAGAATGTGTAACTAGGATAAATATCTTTTCCTGCACTAAGCCAAGGCCACAGGAGTAAGTAATGCAATGGCCTGAGGCCTGCATGGACTGATGGATTCTCATCGGACCAGAGGACATTTGTGGTTCAGTGTCTCCCCAGAAAAAAACAAAATGTGGCTTTACTTAAATAAATATTCACAGTAAAATAATCACAAACAACACACTCAACACAGATGATAAATAAAACTATTTCTCACACTGACACAAACACATAGTCTCTCATAAGTTGCTACAACTGGCCAAGCAGCCATGAACAGTCTCACTGAGGTCTTAATTGTAAATATTTTAACTGTCCATATGCACGCATAAAGCCCCTTCAAAAATGGAAATAAAACATTTACTTCACAATCCATTGGTGGTATATTAACAGTAAAATCATAATTGTAATAAACCAACATATCAGACAAGCGCTCACAGCAGTGAAGCTGAAGCACATTCACAGTCTCATCACATATTCACAATAATCCTACTTATCTGATGACACACGGGCAGGCTTACGGAACCAGAATTCACACGGCAAGGATTAGGGCAAAACTACTTCTATCATAGAACAGAATACTTATCACAAATCACAATGATGTCAGAATCAATATACCTGAGGAATTACTATGTGCATTGTAATGTTGAGTTATGCTGCACAATAACTTTGAATGGATACAGAAAACTACTTTCCTGTGATATATGCAGAGCATAGTTTGCACTATTATGACTTACGATTATGAATGTGAATATATAATATATAGACCTACTTTTCACACACATAAAAAGATTCCAAGCATCTTTACACATGCAGCAATTCTATGCAGTCTTTCAAGGAATCCTTGAAAGATATAATGGTTGATTCTTAATGGACTCCATTGGACTCAATGAACTCCAAGTGTTACATGAACATGCTTGATCTAGTGCACAATCAAAAGTTATTTAGATGCACAATCACCACTGGCAGACACATTACAAGGGATAGTTCACCCCAAATCAGCATGAGTTTATTCCATGGAACACAAAAGAAGATCATTTTCAAAGAATGCTGCTGTATTGGTGCCCACTGACTTCCATCGTATGGACAAAAACACAGAGACAATTCTCAAAATATATTCTTTTTTGTTCCATGGAGTATAGAAAGTCCTACATTTTTGGAATGACATGAAGGTGAATAAATGACAGAAATGTCATTTTTGGGTGATCTAGTGCTTTAAATATTATTCAGCTTCTACAGAATGAGGTAAACGAGTGTCAGAGGGTCAACCATATGTACAGTTTCATTAAAAACAATAACTGTGGGCCACTGTGTGTCATTCAGTGTATACTACTGTAAATTATTTACAAGTAATTAATAGATATTGCTGAATGTGAATAGTTGGTGTTTAAAGAAACAGAATAAAAGTCACAAAATTACAGGAAGGACTCTGAACATGGTATTGGATCAGACATGGTTGTAGAGTAAAAATGTAATATGTCTACACTACAAAAACACTGCAAAAAACAAAAAAAACAAAAAAACAAAACAGCTCTAGCTTGAATGGAAACTGAGGGGGAAAACTGAAAAGATGAAAACAACAGACACATTCAACTGGTCAAGGCCAGTCAGCATTAGTAATCTGTTCTGTCTAAGAGAAATGTTGAGCAGAAGATGTGCCAGTTAAGCAGACTCTGGAGCACAAAGAGTCTGATGAAAGATAGTCATCTTCACTACTTGTGGGTCATCTATTGTAGAAGAGGTGAATGAATGGATTAGTTCAGCACTGCCAATTCAGGAACCTGAATAGGATTCGTAAAATAGAACAAGGTTATCCATTCACTCAAAATAACTTCAAAATTGCAACTCACACAGGTCATTAAGCTGTATTAATATAGCTTCTTATTTACTTATTTGCCTAAAAATATATTCACAACAGTCTTTAGGATTTGCACAGCAAAAGATAACTGGCTAAAAGGAAAAAGGAACCAAATGTTCTCTCATATTTATCAGTAATGTTTTGAATGAAAGACCAAGTCAGGAACCAATGAATGGCTTTATTAGATCACCCTCTGGACAGACATGTCCACAAAGATGGAAAAAGAATTCTCCAACTTTGAAATAAATTAAAAGAATGTAATACTATCATTTTTTTAAACTGTTGTTAAAAAATTTGAGCTTTTTACTTCTTCAGCTTTGCCATAAACATAACTGGGTGGAAAATGATTAGTTGATCATCAAGTCATCAAGTGTAGAAAATACTAAATACACTAATAACTGATCTTGTTTTGTGTTGTTCTCTTTCCCTTTAAACTCACCCTGCTGTGACGTATAAACAGCTAAATAAAAATAAAACTTCAAAATCCACAAAGAACATTGTAGAACAATCCTAAAGAAATGCCCAAACTGGAAACAGTTCACTGTCCATCCAGACACAGGCCGTGATGATACTGTACCTCCGCTGTATCTCCACACACCATCTCTTAACCGGGCTAAATACTCGCTGTGGTAGTACATGTGTATTTCATAGTAAGTATAAAATAAATCATGAGCTGAGTTTAGTAGGTAGTTAACAGTGAATTAATTATGATTGGGCCCCCTCAAGTAAAGTCATGTCAAAATAATTCATAACAAGCCATGAGTTAATGTTAGTATATGGGTAGTTAATAATGAGTTAATTATTGTGGGCCCTCTCAAGTAAAGTCATGTCAGAATAATGCATTAACAAACCATGAGTTGATGTTAGTTTATGGGTAATTAATAATGAGTTAGTTATGATGGCCCCTCAAAATAAACTCATGACACAATGATGCATTAACAAATCATCAAATAAAAACCATTAAACATGCTTTAACAGTCATCTTTATTCCTTTACACCACCAGTACAACAAACAATGATAAAAGTTATCCATAGTCTTTTATTATTTATTTACATCATATATGGACTCAAAAGAAAGTCCAAACTTACCTGTAAAGACACACATACTACCAACTACCAATTCACTAACATTAACTCATGGCTTGTTAATGAATTATTTTGACACGACTTTATTGAGAGGGCCCAATCATAATTAATTCACTGTTAACTACCTACTAAACTCAGCTCATGATTTATTTTATACTTACTATGAAATACACATGTACTACCGCAGCGAGTATTTAGCCCGGTTAAGAGATGGTGTGTGGAGGTACAGTGGAGGTACAGTATCATCACGGCCTGTGTCTGGATGGACAGTGAACTGTTTCCAGTTTGGGCATTTCTTTAGGATTGTTCTACAATGTTCTTTGTGGATTTTGAGGTTTTATTTTTATTTAGCTGTTTATACGTCACAGCAGGGTGAGTTTAAAGGGAAAGAGAACACAACACAAAACAGACAAGATCAATCATAAAGCTGATGTCAAAAGCTGAAATTATGATATTAAATTCTTTTCATTTATTTCAAAGCCGGAGTATTTCTTATTATTTCTTAAAGAGGCTGTTTGATTTAGTTTACCCATAAATGTTAATTACTGCATTAACAATCAAACATGTACTAACATGTAATTAAGACTGCATGAATCCATATGACTCCATTTGTAGTTAAGGATAGCTCTTCATTAATTTATGATTAGTTAACAACTTTAATAATCATTATTATTTGATGAATTAAGTATTAATTTATGCATTAGTAGGCCTACATGATTATTCATGTACCCTTATTGTAAAGTGTTACCGAACTTTTTAATAAATTGGCAAAGCTTTTTCTACTATAACCACTGATTCCAATAAAGAACTTATTTTAAGAGATTCCTGGACCGACAAAATGTGACTTTCGTGGTCACTGCAGCAGATTCAAGCGTACACTTTGCATCTTATTGGCAGCATGAAGACTTCCCATGCCGATTAGATTAATGCTCATTAAATCTTTATAAGTAATTCCAAATGGAGAGCTTTCAGAACAAAAAATCCATTACACAGAGCAAAGTACAGTGATTTAAAAACCAACATAACCTCTCATTCCCTTCAGATTTGATAAAGCACATAACTCCCCTGCTGATGATCAAACCGCTTGCATGGTCTTTTCACAGATTACGATAAAACATGGCTCTTTTGCTTTCGCACGTCTTTTTAGATGTTTAGCTGGACATCAGTCCCAGTGATGCTACAGCAAAAGAGAGATTACAGCAACTGTGTCCAGTAGGCCTACCTCATGGTTTGCATCTCCATTTCTCAAGAGCTCAAATTCTCACTGCTTGATCAGAAAGACATCAGACCAGTGTCAGGTGATGCCCCAGCGTGAGATATGCCCTAAGAATGACCCACTTACATCTACATTTTCAGATGAATGGACAAGGCTTCATTGCTGAGAGATATTGACCCACTGTTGGCTGATTTGGTGGATCGATGGCTCCACATCAATGCGTCTTCATATCTGCAGCTTAACAACAAGCATTCAGAACAATATTATAAATAAGCGTAGTTAGGAAGCACAGCTGGTGTTTGTTTGGAACAGTGTGAATTACATTTATTTGACTGACAGCTTCTTACAAAGAGAAAATCAGCTTGAGGCTTTTAGGGAATATATTGTACTGAACCATGAAAATTACTTTGAGAACATTTATGTTATTAGCAGGTACGTTCTTAACAAGGTATCTTATAGAGAGGACAAATAATGTTACCACCATAGGTAGATTGAAAACGCATTTTAAACTGGTACATTAAATTATGAATCATAAACTGTGATGGAAAATGAAAATGCAGCAGTGGACTGGTTTGAATATATAGACCCGTTCAAACCAAGGACGATAATCATAACAACGATGACAAAGATATAGTTTTAAAAATAGTTTCAAAATCATTATTTTAAAGTCCACACCACAATGACGTTAATTAAGAACGATCACTTTCAAATTTCAAATCTTTTTTTTTTTTTTTTCAGCTGACGAACGTAATTGCAGCGCTTTGAACAGAACTTGATCTCGCGTTGGTGTGGACGCTAGTATAGTTATGGTTCTTTGCGTCTTACGATGTGAAACATCCTGCACCCAGTGCTCAGCTGTGAGAAGTATGCTGTTCTAATAAAGAGCCAATGTTTCACTCAAGCACAGCCTGACCTTCATCTGCAGATGCTGGTTTTTTTGACCCATGATGTTCTTTGTGAATCTGCAAGAAACTAAAGCCCTTTTGCTCCTTTCCTCCCAGACAGCACAAATCAATTCACAGCAAACTGAATTGTCAGCTGCCACTCTAACCTCTTGAATGTTACTTTGCAATTGACTTGCAGACTATTTTGTTATTGCTGTGACATTGGTTAACACATAACTAGTACAATCCTGGAGCAACAAGACAGTAATGGGTTCATTCCACGAAATCGGTGCCTTTTCCACTTGGAAAAATTAAAAAAATAAAATAAGTTTAATCAACATTTTTTAAATATCCATGAAATGAAGAGACCTTAAAATGACAAGAAATTGTATTGTGCCACCTCAGGCTGTTTAGTTAATTTTTTTATGACTTTTTTTCTACCTCATGTTTTGGTATTTTTGTCAACTCTGTTACTGACACAAGCGTTACTAGGTACTATAGTTTAATTACAACTATGTGATAGTTCTCACATATATGAGCAGCATAATAGTCCCTCTAGTCCCTGTTTCAAATTTGGGATTTTTTTTTAGATATATATTTTTATATTTGTCATTCAGATGACCAAGAACATCCTAATTTTGGAGGGTGACCACATGTCAATAAAGAAAAAAATATATTTTTACAAGAGAGACATTAAAAAAAGGGCTTTGTCCAAAATAAAATATAAAGTTAAAATGGAAAAACCCCAAAGGATGTATCAAATATAATTTTTATGAAATTAATGACAGTAACAGGATTGACTTCATAGTCACAGGACTGCCCAGAGTAACAAAGATGACAGGACACACATTCTTCAGCACACTGCACATATTTGTTTACATAATACTGTACAGTTTTACAACTTTAAATTGCATTATATTGTTTTGCATTTACTTAACATAGTTGTATGACAATAGTAAAGTCAATTTTTCCGTTTAAGTCAGTTCATTGTTGATTTAGCATTTCTAAGAGATCTAACGTTTTAAGGGTATTGTAGTTAGATAATCGCCCATCTGTTTGTCTGTGTCCCCTCACAAAACTTCAAATATACTGATCTGCTTCAATTATTAGGCAAGGAAGATGATCAGATCTGGGTCTTTCTGTGATAATCTGAAATCAGACCAAGATTTGGACTTTTTTGAACATTGCAAGACTGGGGTGAAGGTCTGCAATAACCTTGCTGCTCTTGTTTGCAACTAAATTTACATGGATGCATTATTGACAATGAGTTATGAAAAAAAAAAAAAAAGTTTTATTTAGACTGATCATCCTATCCTGGTCATTAACAACAACAGTAATATTAACAATACCAATAAAACTAACTAAAATGTAACTCAGGCTCATATGCACTGAATGATATAGGCATTAGTTTAAAATTACACCCAGGGTGACCTTTAAACATGTTTGCATTTTACACAGACAATCTTTAAAAACAGGGTGACACCTAATCTGTCATTCCTGTTATCCAAATGTCAAAACCTGTTACCCTGAAAAGTAACAGGGATGACAGTAACAGGTTTGACAATTTCAAACTAATTTGCTAATTTCTAGCTAACAGTCAAGTTCACAAAAGCACGTTGTACACTTTTAAAGAATTTTACTTGTAGATATTATGTTAAATGTAATAATTGTTTAAATTTACATTTTAAAAATGGTAACAGTATTGACAATGCATGATTACCTCAACATTCTAATCTTTAATCACCTTCTTGCATACATCACCTTTTATTCAGGAGCCCAACTACTACTTTTTTTTTTCAACTTATTCTTTTGCTTTATACATATATATGCATCGTTCTTCCATACAAACATACATTTATGCTTCATTTAACTTTAAACACAAAGACAATAATTTCATCAACATACCAACTTGTTTTATACTTATAAAGTACCCAGGTACTTTCTTGTTGCTAAGAAACTGAAACAACCTCATTAGTGTTATGAAGTTACGCAAAGAAAAAAAAAAGCTCATTGTCATCTCACTGTGATTGTTCATGTTTGAAGTACAAGTGAAATCTTTAGAGAAGGTCAAGTTTAACAAACATTCCTGTTATTACTGGATAGCAGGAAAAATATCAGACAATAAAAGTGCAACAAGCACAGCAGTGCAAGATGCTCATTGGAGGGCTTCTTAGGTCTAAATTAGCATACTAATAGTGGCACATGAACACGCAGACATCAGTTTTCCCTATTATACCAACATTTTTGTTACTCTGATGCTATCATAATATCCCTGCCCTGCTTGACATCTTCATGCCAGAGATTTGGGCTAATTTAAGCGAAACCATGCTAGGTTTCTTAGAAAAGGGTTCGCAAAGACTTTTCCATTTGTTCATGACTACTGGATATTTTAAAAATCATTTTAGAGACTGCTGGGGAAAAATGTCGGCATGTGTGTTGGGTATAATTACTTTCAACAAACAAACACCACTAAATAAATACATAAAAATATTTTTCTAGAGAAAAAGACTTCATTTACAGTACAAACTAGATAGATAGATTAGATAGATAAGATAGATAAGATAGATAGAGAGAATTTTTTTTTTTTTTTTTGAAAGAAAAAAGTCAGCCAGAAAAAAGGTACAGCGTTCTGCTCCTGACCGGAGCTCAATATAACTTTATTGCAAAAATACAAGTTTCATTTCTAGCACAGCATTTACAACAAATCCAAATCCGTCTGTACTTAAAGTCAAAGACTGAATATCTGTACACACTTATATATACAGCCTTGCTTTTTTGCCATATCTGTTTGTATTTTAACTCAGAAAAAAAGGAAGGGAGGGTAAATCGTTCACAGATCCCTGTTCTGTCAGTAATTATGCCAGGGCAGTGTTACACTGCATATTGGCCAAAAAAAAAAAAAAAAAAAAAAAAAAACCTTCAGATAATTCACCCAGTGGGAATTCAATGCAGAGGCACTCCGATTCACCGTTAGGTCCTGATTTACAAAACCATAATACATGCAAAACTGTTCTGGTGAAATAAAAATAAGAGAGCATGTGATTGGTTGAGGTATTTGACATGCTCTGAAATGCATGAAAAAAAAAAAAAATGTTTGGCCCTGTTTCAATATAAACTACTCTTGTGTTCACTAGGATGAGCAGGTAACACTTTCATTTCCATGAAATGGCACATTGCACCGTCAAACTCAGCTAATAGCTAACAGACGCTCTCAACACTTTTAATGTTTAAGACTTAAACTAATTATTTAACCATCTCAAGCCACAAGCTCCTCCTCAAGAAATTAAATAAAATGAATATAAAAAGCATTCATTCTCCAGTGGGGGAAAAAACCGAAATGATCTCAGCTGAGAACTGCAATTCTTGAATTTAGCACTATTATAATAAGCATTACTATATGACTGAAAATCTATAAAAATGGACACTGGCACCCAGTTACGTTGCCTTTCACAAACCAAGGCACTGCAGAATGTTCTGTCCTTCTGTTTTCGATCTCTTTCGAAGTCTTAAAACGGCCTGAAAAAGTTTTGCACTGAACAGTTAATGTAAGATATATTGTATAAACCAAAAAGCTAAACTGCTGCTACTACAAAATATTAAAAAAAAAGATCACAACAGGTGTCGGTGCTACTATCAGGCAGAACAATACTGTACACAAAAATAGACAC
Source organism: Tor tambroides (assembly GCA_021397915.2). Lineage (NCBI taxonomy): Eukaryota > Metazoa > Chordata > Actinopteri > Cypriniformes > Cyprinidae > Tor > Tor tambroides. The sequence goes on from JAFVLL020018926.1 coordinate 113,520, forward strand.
AAATGCCAATGAGGTTATTGAAAGTTGACTGTTGGTACCTGATGTACCTCTGATTACTTGCACACACTGACATTACAGCCCTCTAAATGAAGTAGCTACACATAAACATTGTTTTCCCATAAAAATGGGAGAAGTTACAACAGAGGAACGCTTCTAACTTAACACTTCTGAAGTGCACTAAACTTGAGTTAACATAGTTAAATTACAAATCACAGAACTAAGTAGGTTAGCTTGAAATGCTAATTGGAATCTAAAGCGTATTTATGCATATACGGAGCAGACACTGTATATCAGCAGGCAAAGTTTGTCAGTCTTGGCATTTTGTGGTTGCATCAGTTAAGATGCAGCGTCCCACGCAGCAAAGTCCTCTGTTCTTCACAGCTTTGTGCTGAGATGGTGGCCAATTAAAGTGAACTTAACTCTGCGGAACGTTTACTGTAGGTACTGTAGCGTTTAAATGCAGCAGCTGCGTTTAAAATTTGCTTTCAGAACACGACCACTCCACATTCACATATGAGCCAAACATCACTGTCTTTCACTTTAGCCAGAGCAGCTAACGAGACCTTCCTGATTTCTGCTGTGTGAAGAGCTTCACAGAATTGGCATGGGCTCTCATTTTTACTTCCAAGTCAGAGAATGAGTGCGTTGAAGGATGCATTTCCTGCATGACTCAGCTGGTCATCCTGTAGTGGTTCATATGGGCTCTGCAGGTCTGGCAGTAGCTTCTAGTGGGCTCAGCTGGGTTCTGCTTGCACAACCCGCAGATATAAACAGGAGGGCCACGGGATGTCCCACCACGCGATTCTGTCCTGGGGAAGACATGAGTGTCCCTAGCAGCTCTCCAGTCCCTCTCGGGGGGCACATCGAGGCGGAGGGGTTGGGTTGGCGGCTCTAGGTGTGGGTGATGATGGCTGGAGTGATGCGGGATTGGGGTGGTTGAAGCAGATTGTTGGTGGGGCTGTCTGTAAAAGCCATCCATCGTCCTATTTGATGCTGTACTGCGATGAGGGTGGGATAGTGTGGCGTAGGCAGCGTCTGGGTTGTTCCGGGGGCCTGGGCCTGCTGGGGGTCCCGGCCTCGCTTGGTGCACAGGGGGCCCAGATGAAACAGACCTACGGAAGGCCCGTGGAAGGGTGCCGTAGCTCAGTGCGACGTTGTGGTAGTTTTCACGGGAGAACGTTTCACCCCTGTCAAGCACAGCCAGAAACTTGTTGGCCTTTTGGCAATCTCCTGCAGAGAGGAGTGGAGAAGACACAAATTGTTGTTTATAGCAATAATGCATTCAGTGTAGAGCTGCATGATTAATTATAGTAAAATAAAATATGGCTTAGAGCGATAAATGAATCACAAAGGCTGTGATTTAATTATATAAATATGTTTTGCTTGTTCAAGAACAGCAATTTTTTTTATTTTATTGCATTTAGTTCATTATTTTCATTTAGTAATAATAACAATAATAATAATAATAATAATAATAATGTCATATTGATAATCTCAACTTTTTTTTTTGTCCGAACGGTGCAATCCATACAAACAAGTACAGAAAACCTAGAGCTTAAAAAAAGAAAAGAAAAAAACCCCCAACAAATTTTAAACCACATTTTTATATTGCATTTTTATCAGGAACTGCAATTTGATTTTTCGTGCAGCTAATGCAAGGGACAGGAAATTGTTAAATAGACAAACTGAATACATCTTGCAAGATGATTCATCAAGCTCAACCTCAACAGTGTTTTAGGTCCATTGACTATTTTAACAACAAAATTAAAAAGCAAGATCACAGACAACACCACAGACGGCAGCCTCTTGCAGACAGAGAAAAAAGCATCTGTGTCCGCAGCATGGAGGCTGAAAGTGCTGGTGGGGTGAGACGGTTACCTGTTTGTCCATGAGAGGGCCTCAGTGTCTGCTGGTGCAGGTGTGATGGAGGGGCGGGGTGGTGGCGGTGGCTTGGGTGAAGGTATTGGGGCTGCAGTTCATGAGGGAACATAGAAGGATTGTGGGAAGGAGGGGGTAAAACATGCAGGGAGGTGCTGGAGCGACGTGTGGGGAGTTGCATGTTCACATGCTTGGACATCCTGGAGACATGGGGGTCCTTTATGAAAGAAATAAAAAAAAAAGGAATGAAAGGATGAGAGAGGAGGAGACATGAAAATAACAAAAAAAGTTCCCAGCAGCACCATGACAAGGACAGAAATTACACACATACAAAAAATAACATACAAAAAATAACAACAACAACAACAACAACAGGTAATTAAAGAATAGATGGACATAAGACATCTAAATGACAGAAAAAAAAAATGAAAACAACTTAAGCTCTACATCAGTGGTTCTCAAACTGGAGTCTGCCAACTACTGGTGATCCATGAAGGATTCCAAGAGGTCTGTGAGATGACTGGCTGATTTAAAAAAAATAACTAAATAAATATTATTATAACTGAAAAAGTAGTTTTGCAGCTGAAGTGATACTCCGCCTGAAAACCACTGCGTACTAAAGTTTCTTTGTCTTCTTCACAGCCACACCAGGTGGCAGTATTCCTCTTTCAAAATGAGTTCACAAACATTTAAGACCACACTGCTTAAAACCATGATGTAACATTTCATATATACTGAGAAAAGTACTTGAAAGTTAATTTTGCAGCAAATTAAATGGTGCTAATGTATTCTGAGTGCATAATATGAGGTTTGAGTGTTTGACCAAGTGACTTTAAATTGTGAGACACCCACAAAGCTGCAAGATGGGGGTACATCAGTTCGTCCTCCAATGACAGTGCCACTCAGACTCCGAGCAATTCGTCGCAGGTTCTCGGCACTGTATGATTCATCCTCACCCAGTGGTGCATCATAGGCTGCAGCAGACACAGGCTGCACGCATACATAATGACACATTGCATTAGCATTTCACATCCTTATCAAATATTAAGAAAGATCTTCACTTTGTGAAATAACAACTATACACACATCTTAAACATGCATCAATGCTATAAATACTACTGAGATAATGCAGGTATGTCAACTCACCCTCTGAAGTGATTTAGTGCTGTATGCTGGCGTCCTGTAAGCACTCCTCTCGATCTCTGCTGTGGGGGTTTTAGAACGGCCAAGTGTGGCAGAGTTTCCAGCGTTGTGCTTACGAGAAGCAGCGGGACCTAGAAAAACAGTAAATTATACAACCTGGTTCCAGAAAGGACAACTCATTCTTTACTAATATTATATATAATATATAATGTTCTTTTAATGGAGTCTCTTATGCTCATCAAGGCTGTATTTATTTGATCAAAAATACAGGAAAAAACAGTATTATTGTGAAATATTATTGCAATTTGTAATATTGGTTTCCTATTTTAATATACTTTAAAATGAGATTTATTTCTGTGACTCAGCACTGAATTTTCATCAGCCATTACTCCAGTCTTCAGTGTCACATGATCCTTCAGAAATCATTCTAATATGCTGATTTATTAATCGTTTTGCTACTTAATATTTTTTGGAACATGTGATACTATTTTCTTTGATTCTTTGATGAATAAAAAGTTAAAAAGAACAGCATTTATTCAAAATAGAAATCTTTTCTAACAATGTAAGTCTTTACTATCACTTTTTATCCATTTAATACATCCTTACTGAATAAAAGTATTAATTTCTTAAAAAAAAAAAAAAAAAAATTTTTTACTGACCCCAAACTTTTGAACAGTAGTGTATACTGCAACACAAAATTAAATTTTAATTTATCAAAGAATCCCGAAAAAAAAAGTATTGCAGGTCCCAAAAAAATATTAAGCAGCACAACTGTTTCCAACATTGATTATAAATCAGCATATTAGAATGATTTCTGAAGGATTGTGTGACACTGAAGACTGGAGAAATGATGCTGAAAATTCAGCTTTGTTTCACATGAATAAATTATTAATAATCTGATAATATTATTTTATTAATAATTTTAAAGTATATCAAATAGAAAACTGTAATTTTATATTGCAATAAAACTTCATAAAATTACATTTTTTTCTGTATTTTTGATCAAATAAATGCAGCATTGATGAGCATAAGTTCTTTAAAAACATTAAAAAATTTCACTTAAATTTTTTTATTTTACTTTTACATATACATATATATATATATATATATATATATATATATATATATATATATATATATACACATACATATATATATATACATACATACACACACACACATACACACACATACACACTTTTTAATAGTAAAACTTAATCATTTTTAATACACTTTTAAATAACTGAATTTTACTGTTTTTATGGAGAGTTATATGGGATCTTGGTGAAATCTTGTTCAAAATTACCAGATCTGTTGGCAAGCTGAGGGCTGGGTCCCCGTGGGGCTCGGGGCATGCTGGGAGCCTTCAAGCTGGCCTGATAAAGTGAGTCCAGCTCTGACAGCTCCTCACAGGGTGAGCCACGTCCCGACCGTGCACAATTCTGAGAGTTGTAGTATCGATTGACATTCTCAGCCCATCGCTCCACAGGCATAGGGCCGCCTGGACGCTGATCCAGTGCTGGTGAAGACAGGGACGGAGGACAGGGGGATGAGGGGGAGCGGAGGTCTACTGGAGAGTACGGGGAGGACTCCATCACGGTAGGACGGCCATCAGGACGCTCCAGACTGCGACAGGACCAATTACGCGAGGGTGCCGGGAGTGATTTTTGACAGGCATCAGAAGCGTGGCTGTGGGGTGCGTGGGTTAGGCCGTGGAGAGACTGAGGACGGGTTGGGTTTTGCAGTCCTTCCCCAGAGTTGGAGTGATCAGAGATGGAAGGTGTTTGATGGGCACTGAAATGAGAATGACTAGAGGGCGTACTGTGAGGAACAGACGACTTGAGAGGAGCTTCGCAGCCATTCACTGCGATCACAGGCACAGTGGCAGAGCTGCGTATACTAGCAGTTTGTACAAGAGAGTTTGTGGTGGTTACAGGGTCTCTGGGGCCCCACGTGTGTGAGCGTGGCCCATTCTCTGTCACAGCAAGAGGACTGGAGTTGTCCCCTGCATTGTCCTGCTGCTGGCAAAGTGTGTCTGTATGGTAGGAGGAGACAGGAGGGCCGGGGGCTTCAGAAATCTGTTTATTTGTCGACTGAGGTTTCATGTGGAGTGGTGATGGTGGTCTTAATGCATCTTCTGAAACTGCTTTCTCATCCTCTTCTTTAACATTTGTCAGAAGTATTTGGACCGGGACAGACTGGTCACTAAATGCAGAACATGAAAAATAACAATGAGTTTCTGATAATAAACGATGTGAACCTACCTGAGCCAGTATCTTCCATCAGTTCTTGACGATGTCATGCAGTTTACAGATTTGTTTCAGCCTCTCTAACAACGTGACATTACCTGAGCAGCTCGTTGCAATATGATCTCTTACACTAACCTGACTTTCAATTCTTCAAGTTAAAAGTATTGATCATTATTTTTAAGGCACAATGCATGTTTCCTCTTCCCGTGTGCAGGGCTCCTGGAGCGCGCACACACATATACACAACTGCAGCCAGCAGCAGGTACCTGAGGGGCTGTTTCTGTTCCTTCTCTTCCTCCTGTTGCTTCTGCTGCAGTTCCTGCTGCTGCATGCGCTGCTGCAGACCTCGTGCTCTCCTCATGCACTTTTGCATCCTGCCCTGAGCGTTAGCGCTGCTCTCATGCAAGGTATGCCTGAGTTTAGCTACAACGCAAACAAAACAAAACAAAAAAAGGCAAAAGAAAAATGAAACAGATGCAGAAAATAAAGAGCCGAGTTATGGGGCGCATGCAAACACACGTTACAAAGAACTGAAATGAAAAGGGGTTTGAAGGGTCCTGAATTATGAGGAAGGGGTTGAGGGAAGGGTCACACAAATAGGGGAGATGGGGAACCTAGTAAAATCCTTTACACAAATGTTAAATTCTCTCAAGCACAAAATGATTAAATTATAATGAAGTTGACTTAAATCAAAATGAATTGTAGTTCAGCCACTGAACTTAAAAAAAAGCAAATTACACGAACCTAACACCTCTTCTCAGTATAATTAATTATAAATAAATTACAGAATGAGAATTCTTTCCCCGTCATATGAGCTGCAATCTACTCAACCCTACAGAGGCTCTGGAAACCGTGAAGCAGGGAGGGAGTGAGGTGTAGGTAACACACAGGGGCCAGGCCATGGAAGGCGTGTGTGAGTGTGTGTGAGTGTGTGTATATGTATATGTGTGTCCGTGCATGTGGTCACCCCATAAGTGACAAACCTCAGGGTATGACATACAAAAGACAGACAGACATAAAATGACATTGGTAAGCAAATGGCTTCCACATCGACCACAGACAGAAAGATACAGCATATTATTGTCATTCATAAAACTGATAGTTCTATTCCTGGGGCTGGATTCATGATTCACAAAAGAAAGAAGTTAAGACAAGCTTCTTAAGATAAATTCCTAAGAATGTTTGAAAGTGCAATTTAAAAGAAAAAAAATCTTAAGCTCTCAAATTATTTTTTTTTAATAAGAATGGAGGCAGAGTAAACAGGCTTGCGGGGGACCGTTTATGCAGGCTAACTGATTGGACAAGTAGGGCTGGGTATCGTTCAAAAATTTTCGATATTGATATCGATACCTTGAGTTCAATACCAGTTCCTGAACGATACTTTTTTCAATACCAATTTTATGAAATCAGTTTTAACAAGATTACATTATCTCAAAAAACTTTGGTTTTATTTTTTTCAGCTTGTTGACATTGATACAGACTCAAAGACTCATCTCCTGAGACACTACACAAAGGAACAAAATATATCCAACACAATATATCAGTGCAAATAATTTTAATAAAGCTCAAATAGTTTTCAGTTTACACTAGTGTTTGTTCGTTTTAAAACGCATAGCTCAGACAGAATCTTCATTTCTATTCATTTATTCTAGGTTGTTAAAGACTTCAAGAAACTGAAAATCTTTATCCACTTTCATAAGTGGGTGTTTTATTTTTTCACCATATGTTTTATTGTTATTAAATTATGTTGTCTAATTATTTGAATGCATAAAAACTACTTAGTTTGTTCAAATTTATTCTTAAAATAGCCTTATGAAATGTTTTATTTTTCCTCAGAAATTCTGTGTTCTGTATCTGGTTTTCAAATCAAGGCATAAAACATTAATTTCATTTATCTTTTAAATTATTGAAAATCAGACTTTATTTTGGCAAACAATTTTACTATTAAAATTAAAACATGGAAGAAATGTTGTGTGATCATTACTTTAAAAAAAACAAAACAAAGTTTTAATAATTTTAATAGTAGCCTAGTAGTAGCAGTATGTACATTCTGCTGAACAATAGTAATATATTTCTGCCGCAATGTCTTCCAAGTTAAACCGAACTTTTATTTTGACGGGTTGCCGTGAATACCTTTACAGTTCTGTGTGTATATGATGACTCTAGTTTTACTCAAATCAAATGGTAAAATGCTCATGAAGTGACTCTCAGAGCAGTTCTGGAGGTGTTGTTCATGTGTTTATGTCCTCATTTAGTGAGACGGCAGACGCTGAAATCACTGCGAGCATCAAGCGCACTTCAGTCGAGTGTGTAGTCACCGCGCGATATAGAGAGCAGACTGATCCGTGTGCTTTCGAATCACCCTCGCGGATGTCAAACACTGACCAATCTGTGCCGCGTCGCTTCTAGTCAAACACACCTAGTGCTGCAGGCTTATTGCCTCACTGACGTTGATGAGATTAACCCCTTAGGTATCGAAATTTGGTACCGAACGACAAGACGTTTTTCGATACTCGGTGGTATCGAGGCAATTCGGTCGGTGCCTAAAAAGTATCGAACTCGATACCCAGCCCTATGGACAAGTCCTGCATCCTTCACCATAGAGATGTCTGTCATTTTGATTAACCATTACGAGGTCAAAAAAAATCAAATAAATATATGCACAGACGAACTGTACACAAGAAAATCTTTGCATGTGCTGAAAGCTGCTAAATTAAAAAAAATAAGGTCAAAACTATACAATTAAAAAACGAGGTCCCTATTTGACATATTACTAGTATTTATGATGGTTTTTAAGAACATTCTTTTCAAGAATTCAAATTCTTCTTAAGTTTTGTCTTTAGAACAAACTTTAAAAAAAACATTAAGAAATTTTTTTTGGAATACAAAATATTCCTTATATACAGCTTTATTCTTAAGTTAGAAGTTAAGAATAGAAAAGCAGTTAAGAATTTCATTCTTAACCCCTTAACTGTCACTCACAGTTTTGAACACAGACATTATAGTGCACTATCCAAACTTAAATTTTTATAATTCATGAACGAAAACATTTTGTAACATTATATTTATGTACCATTTCCATGGTAGTGCAATGTCTGATTTTAAAATGGGTTTCAAAGCATGAATTGAGATTTTAAGTTTTCAATTGATATATAATTTCTTATGATTTCTAAAGCGTGAAAGGCAACCAAGAAGATGGTCTGTGACAAAGGTCAGAACTCCTGATATGATGTAGATTTTTATCTAATAATTTTCCTACATAATTTTTTAACAAAAAAAGTGGTAAAATATCTATTTAGGAGTCTTAGACCTTTCCAACGATATATAGTTTGTCATGATTAGATCAGGATTTATTGTAATATAGTGAAGTAAACTTCGGCGTCCCACAGGGTGGACGGGTGACAGTTAAGAATGTTTTGTGAATCCGGCCCCAGATTCCAGTCCATTCCAGTTACTTTAAAACACTTGCTATAGTCATGGCTTAACGGGCTGCATGGTAGGCACTGTATTAAAAAAAAAACATATTGTTCAACCACTAATGTTCAAATGTAATAAATATATTAAGATGAAATTCTTAATAACTGCAGAAGAAAATGGTGACAATGTTGTAGATAGGATTTGGAACTGACACATAGGTGAAAAACATTTGTTTATTAGCCAAGGGACATGGTGATTGGCTGATGTAGATCTCAACATGGTCACACTTGACTAGCATCTAATATATTTAAAATACAACAGACCTTATAGTTTACATCATACACTACACCAAGTATTCATTAAGGTTACCATAGCACTGGGCCCAGGTCACGCTTCTTTAGGACTGCTGGTAGGTTTCTATGGTTACAGGTAAACCAGCCTGTATCCTTATGACCTCTAACAAAATCAAGAATATTCAGAATAAAGAGGCATGTCGGCCCCTGTATATGCAGACTTAAACCATGACACTACTATTGTCTGAAGGCAGACAGTAATATATAGTAAAAGTGTATCTGGTGTATGAAAGCACTGCATTACTGAGAGTCTCTATAAGGAAACAGAGACAAAAACACTCAGACACAGAGATGTACAGACACACAAATACGTGGCAGTAGTGATAGCAGGAGCAGGCTAAGGGCAGGATTACTTACACATTGCTTCGTTAACCACAGACAGAGCGGTGGCCACCTCTCCTGCCTGTTCCAACCTCAGAGACTGGTCTAACAGAGACTCTGCCTCCAACACACACCTCTCAAAGCCTTCCCCTTTCCCTGCAGGTAACAAACATGATAGCACAGCGCTTTTCAGCAAGGAAACCAGCACATCTGTGCTTCACACACACGTACACATGCAGTCCCAAGCTCCAAAGCATAAGCCACAGCAGAAACCCAAGGAAATGCATCCGGAGACAGAGCCACTCCCTTTGTCCTTGCATGGCATGCTGACGGCTCACCTTGGTTCTGGAGCTCATCCAGATCCATGAACTTGCTGGGTCTGGGATTGAAGCCCATGGCCGCCTCTTTCTCCTTTTCCTTTCGCCTCTGTAACTCTTGCTCCTTGGCCCGGCGAGCTACTTCCTCCTGTAGCTCATCCAGTTCACTGCGGCATTCACCTGCTACACACAAACACGAAAATATTAAAGAAACAGTCTGGGACAATCTACATTTACAGTCAACCAATTATTATTATTATTATTTTTATTTTCTTTACTGACACCTTGGACACATATCAGATCTTTTTGAATGAGGGAAAGCAGAAAAAAAAGAAGAGATACAATTTTGTTTTTTGTTTTGTTTTTTACTTTTTTTGCCATTCAACTTTGAAATATCATCTGATTTGCATGCAGTATTGTTATTAACTAAAATGAAATCTATAAACAATATTTTTGGTAACTATTTCAAAGCTGAAATAAAAATATTCAATTAAAAATTTTACCTTGAATGAAAATTAAACATTTTACCTCAGCAACTAATTGAAATAAGTCTAAGTTGAAGTACTAAAACTACAATTAAATTATAAATGAAAGCTAAATAGTAATATATTTAAAAAACAAACAAAAAAAAAAACTAATAAATATGACAAAAGCACAAAATTATAATGAAAATATAAAAATATTAATAAATACATTATACAATAATTAAGACTAATCTAAGACTGCTTATATTAAAAACCCTTGTTATCGGTTTCTCTCCTTAATTCTAAATTCTTCATCATTGTTACATGGTTGAGGCAGTTGCTGTCTAAACTATACCCAATCTGACCAAAGATACCTCTCAATAATATGAAAAAATACCATGTAATTATTGTGTGACTAATCACTGCTGTCACTTCATAAATCTGGTACATACGCTAATCCCTACTATTATTGTAAACACAGTCCTAAGAGATTGCAAATAGAAGAAAAAAAAATGGATGCATGTCAAAATATTGTATTTGTGCATTAAGCCTTGCAGTGTGATATCAGCCTAAGAGGCACATAGTTTTAATATGCACAAAATTCTATATTACGAACAGTAGGCGGTGACCAAACACCTCTATTCTGGTCACAAGGAGAAGCACAAACAGATATAGCAGTTGATAGCTCTCCAGGGCAGACTCATGTTCCTCAGTTTACATAACAGATATACAGAGATAATATTTCACAGAAAGGAACAGGATGTATTTTGTACAGCTGATTCTGCTCAATACTGTTTGCTGCTTATATTAAATTTATATACTGAAACAGCAAAAAGGGCATGTGACACCTAGTTTAAACATTTGGAAAGAATGATTCATACCCTAAGGTAAAGAACAGGTGAAATCGCCCACATGTTGACTGTATGACGACTATAAACGCACACGATCATACTGTACACACCTAAACTCATGTGACTGCTGCCCTTGACTGACGCTTTGACATCCTGCAATACAGCACTGCTGCTCTTGGATTTGGTGACAGTCTTCCATGATGGGCTGACATCAGGTGGCAGCTTCATTCCTCCCTCTTGTAAGCTGGAAAACACAGAAAGAGAAAGATGAATGATGTGCTAACAAAGATCCTTATCAGTTCTGACGAGCTTTTTTCCATTATACCTGTGTATGCCATTACTGGTGCCCTCGCTAACAGGCATGTCCAGGCTGACCGGGCTGTTACTGTTCCTCTCACTGCTCTCATAGCCGCTCTCCATCCTCTGGATAAGCCGCGGGGGCTGCTCTGATCCTCGTCTCAGGGGTCCCGGCAGGTCTCGAAAGGTGGTCTGTTCCGATGATGCTGCCAAGGCCCCCTGAGGCCCAGTGCCTTCAGACAAGAGAGCTCCTAGTGGAGTGTACCCAGCCTGCTTGCGGCGTTCCCTGCTAAAGATGCTGTCGATGTTGAGGGCCTCACGGCGAGGCTTCCAGGGTGGACGGTATCGCCCTCCAGAGGAGCTGGACTTGGACTCGCTGCTTGTGCTGTCGGCTTCCCAGTCTCGGGCCTTAGCAGTGGAGTCAGGTGGGCCAACAGAGCCAGAGGATGATGCGGAAAGCGGCCGGTTATGGATAATGTTGCTCATAGTCTCCTTAAAGTCTCGTAGTCGACTGGAGCTAGGTTTAGGTAGGGAACGAGGAACCTGCTGCTCTTTTAAAGTCTCGCCTGTAAAGGAGAGGCAGAGGAAATCATTTATATAAAAAAAAAAAAAAAAAAAGGAGGAGGAATGTTATTTTTACATAACCTAATATTACTGTACACAGCTAGCACAAGCAACAGCTCGCATTTACTGTGCAACATGCTACTCGATCCACTAATGATCTGTCAGGGCATCAATCAACTGACCACAGTTCCGGATTATTAACCAGGTTTCCATTAAAATAACACACTAATGTTTGATTTGGGGTTTGGTGACAGCATTATATTGTTTAACTGCATACCTTCACTGTGGTAGCCGGCAGACAACACCTCATCTGTCTTAGAGCAACGACTCCTTGAATCACCCCGGGCCTCGAATTTTCGTGGCCTGCTGGCACTTCGTTTCCGGTCCAAAACTCCTCCCTTTCTGTCCGAGACCCCGTCTTTTCTGAGAGTGTGGCGTTGCACTTGATCGCTGTCAGGACCTTCACAAATGAGTAACAACAAAAGACACTATTTTGTAGAGCAGTAGGACTACGGTTGGCGCAACATTAACTGTGAACCGAGGCACTCCGAGACACTGAAAACACTGGATCGTGAGCTGCTCAGGTACTTCACTCCAAAACACTCACACTAATCTTTAATTATATCACAGACAAGAGAGCTCCTATTTGATAAATAAAACTAAATCAGATTGCCCATTAATTGTGCAGTCCTAAGGAGGACACAAAACAGATCACATTAAGTTCACGTTTGTATGGATCAACTCAGTGCCAATATACCTAATATGGTGTTTAAACTGTCTTTGATTCTAGTGTGAATGTATAAACTGACGTACCTGTGGTTTCCAGGCTGCTGTGGGAGGCAGAGTCGTTGTCTGGGTTGCAGATGACGGTTCCCTGGGAGTCAGAGGAGAAATGGGAAGCCATAGACTCGTGGTGGGAGTGTGAATGCTTATAGCTGTAGCTGTCTGTGGAGGAGTCTGTCCGTGTGTCGCTGGAAATTGATGGCTCACGGCCTGACAAAAACAGATGTGATGCTTATCACTAAAGCTACCAACTGGGGAACCCATATTACTTTAATGACATTCCAGCATTTTCAGCAAAAAATGTGACTGGTAAGAAGAGTTTTGAGAGGTGACAGGGCACTGCTAGGTATTCTGGGTGGATGTCTACTCAGGTCAAAGGAGCCCATCCAAGTTTCTATTATGTTCTGGTCACTAGATATAGCTGAGGTTCGTTTTATCCGTTTTATTGTCTGCCAGGTAAAATTAGTCCAAAACCTTTGAAAATTTACAGCACACTTCTCCTCAAACAAGTCTCAGAATTTGAAGCATCATTCATGTCTGTAGCACAACATTCAACTCTTTGCAGCTGCTGATTCTTTACTGTAAATTTAACAGGATGTTTTTTTTACAGTGACAGTCTTAAACTCCACTCCAGATCTGTATAAAATGCAATGCATAGATATTGTATTACTTGTATTAATTAGTACTGAAATATTACTCATTTTGTTATGAATTAAGATTTGCTTTAGTTCGTAAAACTTCCTCCTGAAGGTGCACCAAAGAAATGGCCCAGTAAACTGGCCTTATGCTGGTATGCAAGTACCTGAATCCTCACTGTCGTAGTATGCTTTAGTGTAGTGATGTAGATCTAGGCGTGAAGCCAAATCCTGAGCTGACACTGGTGTCCCCCGGGGGTCAGCATAGAGCAGTAACAGTGGCTGGTAATGCCCCTTTATACAGCGGGACACCACATCCTTCCACTTGGGCCCAATCTGTGAGATATAAAATAAGAGCAAGATTGAGAGAGTATAGTTTTAAAGCAGTTTAAATAATACATTTGACAGATTTTCTGAAATCAATACATAAAAATCTCAATCAAATGTTACTCTCATCTAATGAAAAACTAAACAAAAGCAAAGGCCTGTATAAAATGTTCTGGATACCCTTAATAACAAAGCTGAGACTGAAACACAAGTCTAACGTGTTTTCCGTCATTTTCGGACCAATCTTACCCTGACTCCAATTTCCCAAATGGATGACTTTCTCTACGCTCCCTCCATAACCAGAAAGGATGCCCAAGCGAGCCGCAGTAACAGACAAGCATGCACAAAAACATGAACGTGTGAGCAGGAGAGTGAGCTTTAGTGTGTGTGTGTTTGTTTGCGGTGGACTATCATGGCGGTTTCTGTCTGTAGGCCACGCCCTGCCACTGTCCAGCTGGGGTTGTAAACAATAGTGGGATATCCTTGTTTTCAGAGGGCTTTTGTAGGAGCTCTGTGCAGCTCACGTGCAGATCAGCATAGGCTTGCCAGACCCCACAAAGCTGCTTCGTTTGCAACTGTCTAGGATCCACAGTCCTGCATTGCTATTATGAAGATTAAATTCTGCAAGTTCAGAACTAAGGGAATGACACACCACTCTGAGTGACATAACACACATTATTTCCAAGTAGCTATAGTAGTTGCAGAAATTATACAGTAAACGTATCACTGTAAAAAGTAGAGATGTGACAATATATTGTAGGGCCCTATGATTTCCACGATGCGGAAAACACAGACTGAATTGTGGAATACAATCATAAAAATGGAATCTACTGTAACGTGGAATGTCACTGAATTTGGCAAATTTTCAGCTTCTGCCGCCTCAATATGAGTACATAAACACAAACATAAAATGATAGTACTACTACTAACAATGAAATTATAATTAAAAAATGATTTTTAAAGGAATATTTACAAGAAATTATTTTACCAGATTATTTACCAGAATTTATTTAGCAGAAAAATGTAAATACGCAACAATATTTCTGGAAAAAAATTCAAAGAGCCTTAAAATTTAAATTTTTGTTAAACTTTTAATAAATTGCCACTTAACATTGTAAGTTTATGATTTCAATTAATTACACGTTTTTTGTTGAATAAAATTTAATTTAACCATTAAAACAGAGTCTAGAAAGATTAAAACGGAAAAAAACGGAATCCAGAAAATTTTAAATGGAAAAAACTATTTGGGGGAAAAAAATAAACAAATAAAACTGAATTTGGGAAAAATAAAACGGATTTCATAGGGCCCTAATATATTGGTACCACATCAGTCATTAACCAATATTAGAGATTGGTATCAGTTGATAATGAGTATTTAACAGAGTATTCTCATTTTCTCTATTGTTCTATTTAAATGATCTGAACGGTCATCTAACGCTTATTGAAAGTTTTTTTTTTTTTTAAAAATAACTAAAAATGTAATAAAGTTAAATATATTGAGAAATTCTCTAAATTAATATCCATTTGTCATACCGTACATTATAAAACATTGTTTTATTTCTTATTTAGGCAAAACAGAATAGAATTCTAGTATTTAATACCATTAATATTTAAATAAAATTCTGTATTTATTAGTTACCAGGCTTAACATTAAAGGGATAGCTCACTTTGAAATTAAAATTTGATATCTATCAGCTTACCCCAAGGGCATCCAAGATGTAGGTGTCTTTTTTTCTTCAGTAGATCCAATTTTGATATTTTTTAGGTCAAACCGTTCTAGTCTGTCAGTCATATAATGGCAGGTATAGGTCACTGTCTCTATAAGAGGGAAAAAGAACATGCACAGAGAAATCCAAATTAAACAATTCCCCATCGTAACTACACATTGATGGCCTAAGACACGAAACGAGCAGTTTGTGTGAGAAAACGAACAGTGTTTATATTGTTTTTTTACCTCTTGTACACAACCATGTCCAAGTGATCTGAGTGCGCGCATGCATCCGGTGTGTGATGTGTGCGCGCGCGCTCTGGCTTAGTCTGCGCAAGCGCCGGAAAGCGCTGGAAGTGATCTCTCGCGCGTATACGTCACTCATTGTTTACACAGAGATTTCTGAAGTGTTACCTTTAGATGTTTAAACATCCCGGATAAGCGCAAGTTAGTACCATTTTTATTAGCCGTCTTACCTACAATCTCTGTTCTGTGTAAACAATGAGTGACGTATACGCGCGAGAGATCACTTCCGGCGCTTGCGCAGACTAAGCCAGAGCGCGCGCACACACGTCACACACCGGATGCGTGCGCGCACTCAGATCACTTGGACATGGTTGTGTACAAGAGGTAAAAAACGATATAAATACTGTTCGTTTTCTCACACAAACCGCTCGTTTCGTGTCTTAGGCCATCAATGTGTAGTTACGATGGGGAATTGTTTAATTTGGACTTCTCTGTGCATGTTCTTTTTCCCTCTTATAGAGACAGTGACCTATACCTGCCATTATATGACTGACAGACTAGAACGGTTTGACCTAAAAATATCAAAATTAGATCTACTGAAGAAAAAAAGACACCTACATCTTGGATGCCATTGGGGTAAGCTGATAGATATCATTTTAATTTCAAAGTGAACTATCCCTTTAATAATGTACTACCATTCAAAAGCTTGGGGTCAGTAAGTTTTTTTTAATGTTGCTGAAATTAGTTTTTTATCTGAAATCCGATTTCTGTTTTAATATATTTTAAAACACAATTCATTCCTGTGATGGAGTCTTTACTGTAGATATTGATCAATTTAATGCATCCATGCTGAATAAAAGTATTAAAACACCTGAATGTTATTTTATATTGTCAGCATGGGCCAGAATTGTAATATTCGTCCATAATAACTTATTGACGTTCACCTGCTATGAACATTGTCTTTATGTTATGACCATATAGTAAATGTGCACTCAAGACTATTGACATGCATTGAGTTACTGGCATGTGCACATATACCTGCACACACAGACAAACACACAAACACAGACTCCTAAGTGGTGAGTCAACAAGCTGTCGAATTATGTAAAACAGCACACACACATACATTCACCCACCCACCCACCACATGCTGAGAGCCTGTGGGGCACTGCTAAATAACGAGCCAACACATTGGTCTATCTCAGTTAATGATTCTACACAAACTCCCCGTGGACAGAGCAAGCAAGGAACATTAGATCAGGGCATGTATAAATAAAGCCCTACGAACAACCCTGGCAAACCGGCAAGCTAAGGGCTGCATTTTTCACATTCACTGGTTACACATAGCCCAGATGATTACCTCTTTCACATGAGCATCATCGAAGTAAATCCACTTGCGGATTTTGGTTTGGAAGAAGAAAGTAGAGTAGTGTTTGCCATAGTAACAGACCACACCCACAAGGTAGAGCTCCGCCTGTTTGGCCTTGTCCTCTGTCACTCGGTAGAACAGCTATGGGTGACACGAAGTTGGAGAGGTCACTCATTACTCATAAATAAATACACATTCACATACACATACACACATAAAAGTAGATCCACACAAACAAACCATCACAAAGATGACCTATTTTAAGTGACCATGAGATCGTTTAAATGCATTAAAAACATCTGTGATAGAGATTATCAAATCACCACTCTTGATCTCTAGATGCATTTCAGTTTAAAAGAATCATTTGTTTGGGCCTTTTAAAATGGTTTACATTTCACATTGAAATGTGAACCCAGTACTTAGTGAAACGCAAACCCACTTAGTACACCCTGTGCCCGCCCTGTGTCCTAAGTAAGCCTGAAATCAGTGGCAGAGAGTTGCTTTTATGTGTGAGTCAATGTCATTGACGCAACAAGTTTGACAAGTTCTGCCTGTAATTCCCATGTGCATCACAGTGATCTCAGAGTTGCAGCACTGCTGTTTTGAGCCGACTGCATTTATCACCATCTATAAGAGTCAAAAGTTTCTGTTTTCAGCTGTGGGTTTGTTCATCTATCAAGCGATATTTTAATTACTGGCAGGGAGCATGTCTTACATCTCCGAGCCGCAGGACAGTGCCCAGGCTATGAATGACGTCTTCTGCCA
This sequence comes from Tor tambroides, assembly GCA_021397915.2. NCBI lineage: Eukaryota > Metazoa > Chordata > Actinopteri > Cypriniformes > Cyprinidae > Tor > Tor tambroides. The sequence goes on from JAFVLL020018926.1 coordinate 131,207, forward strand.
GGTCAGAGTGGTCTGAGTCCCACACCAGGCCAATGGTGATGATCTCTGGGGAGTTCATCAGGACACGTCGAATACGGAGTTTCTCTCCACAGTTGCCCTGTAGAGGAGGAAAAGAGAGAGGAAAAAATTGGCTTTTTTCATATTGGAGCTTAATAAAACACACACCACACACACGTTTACATTAGCCATTACCATTAATTCCCATTCCCCCTGCCCGAACTTACACAGTCACCCTAACATAGATCATGAATCACAGATGTATACCCATATTTTGTGTGTGTGTGTGTGTGTGTGTGTGTGTTTAGGTTGCATGTGAAGCATGTCTGAGGGTCAAGATAAGTCTGTTTCGGATCTACACACATTGTTCTTCAACTTTCAAATGTATTCAATACATACGGAAAATCCTGCTGTAGTGTCAAATCTCAAAACAGGTTTACTTCCATTAATACTAGTGAACACAAACACATAAAAGCATAATATCATCTGATAATGTAATGATTCATTATCATATTAATGTCTTATATGAATATCAGAGAGGTCAAAATTTAGTTTAGTTTGGTTTATGCTTAAAATGAGAAAAAAATACTTGCCAATAGGTTTAAAAAAAAAAACTAAAAAACAAAAGTTGTTTTCCATTTGAATATAATACGTCTCTTATGCTCACCAATGCTGCATTTATTTGATCAAAATATAGTAAAAACAGTAAAGTGAAAAATTAATACAATTTAGAAACTGGTTAGTATTTTTGTACATTTTAAAATGTAATTTATTCCTGTGATGTCAAAGCTGATTTTTCAGCAGCCATTACTCCAGTGTTTAGTGTCACATGATCCTTTTAATGCTGATAACAGCTGTGCCGTTTAATATTTTTGTGGAAACTATGATAGTTTTTCTTCAAGATTCTTTAAATGAATAGAAAGTAACAGAATAACAGCATAAATAACAGCATTTATTTGAAACAAATCTTTTGTAACTTTATAAATCTTAATTCCTCTTTTGAAGGAAGTATTAATTTCATTAAAAAAAAAAATCCTACTGACTTATGTCATTTTGCCTCTGAAGTAAATATATCTTGTTTCAAGGATGTTTGCTGGAAAACAAGACAAAAATACTGATTAAGAAAATTATTTTTTGCAATGTGATAAGCCGTCATCCCTTATCCAAGGAAATCCTGATCTGACATGAAAACATGTGTGCGTGTTTTGTGTAAGAAGTTGGTCCTCAGGGCCATGAGACAAATTAACATTCCACTGATTGCGTCCTGTTTTGACCCAGCGATTACTTAATGGCCACAATCCTATTCAAACCCAGACAAGCGCCACATCCACACACACACACACACACACACACACACACACACACACACAGTCCCAGGCTTCATTATGCCTAATTAGCACTTGATTTGATAGAGCTGAGTGTGTGGCGGAGTGTGGTAATGCTAACCGGGCAGTTGCGCAGGTCTCCCACAGTGCTGGCGTTCCTCAGCAGCTCTCCAAACATGTCTGGGGTGGGCTTCTCCCGGCACTCCAGCATCCGCACTGCCTGGTTACTGTAGCATAACCAACACATGTCACACATTAAGACAGCACAAGCAATACACTGCAACTCTCATATCTGTAATTACGAGTGAAGTGTTTGTATTTGTTGACTTTCATGTAGTAAACACAAACAGCCTATAATTACTATATTTAAAAATGTAAATAGAATTTCTGACACTACCTAAACAATCGACTCAAATGTTTAGGTGTGTTTGTGTACAGTGTTTTTTGTATTCAGGAGGTCACCGTCCAGACTGGTTTGATCTTATTGTTGCAGCAGAGGTCACTGCATCTCAAAGACACTGCAACACTGCGTGCCTGGAGCAACATCGCAGCTCAGGCAGATTTCAGGGAGACAGCCTTGACAATGTCACAATGTTACCTGAACAGGCTGCTCTGAGTGAGAGTGTGTGTATACAAAAAATATCTTAAAGTTGTTCACACTGACATTAAAATGCATCAAATACTGTAAAACAGTCTGAAATCTTCTAGTTTACAAATTTTGCCAGGTTGAGAGCCATGTTTGAAGCTGTTATGCAGATATGGGCCAAGTTGCTACATTCACTGGTATTAATAAACAGCCTGCATTAAGGCTAATAAACAGTTTTAAGGGCATTTGAACTTTATCTGTAGGCAGCATTTTAAAGGCATAGTTCAGCAAAAAATAAAACTTTCATTCATCTTCGGAACACTAATTAAGATATTTTTAATGAAATCCAAGAGCTTTCTGACTCTACATATACAGCAATGTAACTGAAATATTCCCAGGCCCAGAAACAAAGTAAGGACAAAGTATTCTTAAATTTAACTTAAAATTACGGTTGAACCACTGATGTCACATGGACTATTTTAATGATGTCCTCACTACTAAGCTCTTGGATTTCATCAAAAATATCTTAATTTGTGTTCCAAAGATGAATGAAGGTCTTACGGGTTTGGAACGACATGAGGGTGAGTAATTAATGACAGAATTAACATTTCTGGGTGAACTATCCGTTTAAGCTATCACAGGCCTGCTCATCAAGGCTGTACCAAAAGTTAAGAAACAGTTATGCTGACTCCCTCAGATACTATGTTTTGCCAAATTATGAGAGAAGGCATTCCTTTAAAACACTGTGACAAAGTCTGTGAAAAAAATGTTGATTGTAAATATATAATAAATATAGCATAAAAAAAATATTTATATAATTAATTTATTGTTTTTTTAATAGTAATTTAAAATATAAACTAAAACTGACTTTCTCTAAATTTGTGTGTTAAATATATTTATTCTTATTTATTCTTTGTGTTGCATGTATTGTAACTCATTTAAACCAGCAGTATTTGTATAACTAATTTCCTGCCTATTTAGACTGCACTTAACATTTCATGTTATAGGCAGCAAGGCAGATCACTAGGTTTTGAAACGGAGATAAACTATACTACTTAATAAAAAAAAAAAAATTTAGCTATTAATGTATTCATTTATTAATCCATTAGCTGTAATACTTGCAGTGGGACAATGACAGTACTCAGGTTCAAAGACACAAGGAGTCAATGTCCTTGTGCAGAAGAAAGCGCTTCTCCACTGCAATGTCAGCTATTATCATAAAAAGCCTCCTTAATCACAGAGCTGCATGCTGGAATATTCATGAAGTCCTTTCATCACTGTTGTGCTTACGAATGTTTGTTCACGACGCTAAGTATCTGCTCCACTGGTAGGCTGAATGCAGTAATCCAGACTGCGTCTGCAAATGTGCAGCTCTAGAAGCAGATGCTGACATAGTTTGACTGCAGAGTTCAAGGGGAGCCGCTCGGCTTTGTATCTGGCCACTCATCACCCATGATTAAAAGCAGTGGCACTGCTGTCCAGGAGACCTAGAGTAATATTTAAGCTGGCTGTTGCCATGTGCTCTTGGCCATTGAGGGAATCTCTCTCTGTTCTGATTGATTTCACAGTGTTTGATGTGGCAGAGAGCTCATTTGCTCAGCTGGAGAAGAGTATAGGACATGATGTTTTCTGTGCCATGCACAGTGTGGCCCTTTTCAGTCCCAGCTTTCAAAATGACCTCAATCTTTAGCATCACTCATTTTTGCATGTGTGTATGTGCTGCAGGGATGATTTTGCTCACCACAGAGAGGTGGTGGAGATGTAGTGGACCATCTGAATAAAGGGCAGGGGGTCTGAGGAGGCTCCACACTTGCTGCACACACACTAAATGAGAACAAAAAAATTACCTGTTAAATAATCTTATCTATTCACACGGACAGAGTGGTAAACATTATTTTATACAGAAAACTAGGTGTATTAGGGTTCCCACACTTTCTGACACCACACAAATTATTTAATTGACAATTGAAGGAATTAATTTCCATTATTTTCATATGACTCTCCCATTACATATATGAACTTTAACAATTTGATGACTGGAATAGGATTTTTAAAATTAATTTACAAAGATATAACTTACAAAGATGCATTTCTAGCCATAGAAATGAGTTAAAAGTGAGCAAAACAAATAAAATAAATATACATTTTTGTGGATGATACATCCATACATGTTATTATAAAAGAGAAATTATCAATGATTATTTATCAAAAATATTAAAAATACATTTACTGACGTGCAATGTAGACAGGTCAGACTTTTTCATGATCAAATTAAATCCTCATGTATAATACACTTTTTCAAATTTTCTACCGACAAATATTATGTGTCATTCAGAAATGTGTCCCATTATGGAAGCTAAATGGATTTCAAAAATATTGCTACTTGTTAATAAAGAGGCTTCACCTGCTCAAAGAGTGTCATGGCAAACTTCTGGTGAGGGATGCAGTGTTTGGCCGTGCAGATGTCCTCCTTGGTCTCATCAGAGATGTGAAAGTGGATCCTCATGAGGATATTCTCCTGCGAGAGAGAGTTATTGCTTAATTACTACCAATCAGTGTGCTTGAAACAAAATCCCACTGAAGAGAAACAGCATACATCTGAGAATTAACATTTGCAGTTTGAGGTTGCAGTTCTTACTGGTCAGCACATTGTACGATGATACTAAACCAGCAGTCAAGAGAGGCTGAGACAGGGAGTCATTCTTTATCTTATATGTTATGATACTATGGCCTTTAAAATGAGCCATCAGGAGGAAATTAATCACTGTACAAAATAGGATGTGTGTTTATGAGATTACACAAGATCACAGCGTCAAACAAGGAGGTTTACATTTATGTACTATCAAGCATCCTGCTGAGAGATAAAAACTGACATGAAAGCAGACATGCAAACAAAAAAGAAAGGGAAGGACTGATCAAGGGCCAAGAGGGTATCAAACATCTAGCTACTTGCACTGGTGGACTCAAGAGGTATCATAAGATGAGCTAACAATGTTCACAAGAAATGTGTCAGACTGTGCAATTTCCTCTTCAAGAAAATGTACCTCTTGAGCAGAGAGTCTAATTTGGCATGTGAAAGAATACTAAAGAGTACGGAATAAGCAAGGACATGGAGGAGAACAGGAGAAAAAGCTGTAATGCTCTATAGGGAAGGAAAGCTAAAGGGCAACAGTGAAGAATCAAGAGCCCTTACGAAGCACTCAGCTGCGTCGTCCATAATGCCAAGCTGGAATCGCTGCTCATCCTGGAAGGTTTTGGCCAGAGCGCAGCGAAGAGCGTCAGACGGCAGCACCTTCTCACTGCTGAACTGGAACTGCGCAAAGATGCTCTGAAAAACAACCACAGCTTTCAATTAACGTTAAAGAAAACATCAACACCACCTCATCACGCAACTTCTTTCAAAAATGGGCAAAAAGTGAACCTGATGTTTAAGATTAAATTTTAGTTTTAATGTGGCCAATGATCACAACTTCTTTTTTTGTATTAAAAAAAAAAGTAGCATGACAAGCAAAGATGTTTTAAAGAGTGTATGATGGCATGATGGTGAGTAAATGCATGAATTTTCATTTTTAGGTGAACTATCCTATTACAAGCAGTCTTTTTTTCCTCTTAAGCCATATTTAAACACTGCATAATTAAGTGTCTGCTGGTATATATTAGGGTTGTCACGATACCATAAAAAATGTCTTACGATACTATATCAGCTGAAGTATCACGATACCAAGTAGTATCACGATACCACGCAGTATTGTGTTAATTTAAAATTCAATTCTACAAAATGAATCAAAATTTCATAAATAGATGTAAATGAAAACAGACAACAGACATTTTTCTCTGAATACTTCATTAATGTGAATGAATGACTGGCTATTGTTATCCATGAAATGATGTAAATAAAACTCATCTTAGCACTGCACAGAAGCTGCATGAAGTGACATTTAGATGTGGTATTTATACATTTAGACTGTATTTATAATTGCATAAATAATGTTATGAGATTAATGTTTTAAATACAAAATTATAAATATAGAAATATGTTGGAAAAGAATGTAATATGCCTAGTACTTTTAGATGGGAAACTTAAAACCGGCAGCAGGTGGCAGCAAGTGTTCATGATTGAATCACTGAGTCATTCAAACGATTCTTTCAAAACGGCTGAATCCTTCAGGAGCGAATCAAATGACT